>JNEY01000212.1:80177-103246 GCA_020875895.1 Aphelenchus avenae
CCAACAAGGAAAAGGCAATAGTGTCCGTCAAAAGTCCCTGTTCAACCCCGGTCGCTGCGTGTGCGTCAGCGCACGCAGCGACGTTAGTAGACGGTATGGCTGGCCGTCTCAACACTATAGTTCTATAGTTCCAAAATGTTCTAGCATGAGTGTTTGCTTAGAAGCATATGGAATTTCTTGAAAGAGGCTGACTCGAAATAGTCGATGTTAACAGGGCGATGTTTTTTTCAGCTTTTTTTCACCGAGCAAGCGACAGCGCCTCTACAGCGTCACTTTAGAGGGGTCAGTTTGCCTTGAGAAAGCTGCCTGTCGCCCGGAATGGTCCTGCTCAAGCAGAAATTGACGAAATTTGCATTTTCGCCGTCGACGGTACTTGAAGTGGATTAATACAACTTCTCCTCTTGACTGTATTGTGGCTGACACCTGAACAGAATCATGAACTTCCTTCAAGTTCAACTGAACTGCCGAAATGTATGCTTGAGAAAGCTTCACGCCTAGCGGCACAGCTTCACCCCTAGAATTAGACATCCTTAACGTGATTCACGTCACGGCTTACGGCAATGATTTCGTCACGTCACTGATCACGTCATGGGAGGGGGCCAGCACGTCATGGATCGCGTCACGGGAACATCACGTCACGGAACCCGTCACGGGAGCGGGGTCGTGCCTAAGTCTATGCAGTCCTCCACGCGCCTACTCTATTAGCCGGTCCGGATGGATAACGGTGTCAATCTTTTAGTGTTCTCCTCAAATCATGAAAAAGTGACGCGTCAATATCAATCTCCAAACAGCTCCTATCCCTCTCTAGCATCGTGAACGCAGGTCAGAAAGCGACAATAACTTGATTTTTTTCAAGAAACGCTTTCATGTTCTTTGCTGTCGGAGCGGTAAGCGTAGAGTTCATTAAATCGTATCGCTTCGACTTCTTCGAGAAAAGCTCGATGACTGTCCGCGCCGCTCATTGGGCACTATTTATGACCTCGTTATAGCTCCTCCTTTCATCACATCGTTTGCTTGTTTATTCGTATGCACTTGCTGGAGCCCTGTGTACCCTCTACCCCGGACATGTACCTCACCATCCAATGCTTTCTCGTTGGCTTGAGTTTAGGCCCTGATATAGTTACGCTGGAAAATTTAGCGAATGTTTTGGACGCATTGCCTTAAGGATTCTGCGTTCAGTTCCCCAAGCACCGGTCACTTGACATTGCCACTTCTCAGCGCAGGTTGACGCCATAGCGTCGTATTGGCGTGCTCCCTCACCGCCCTCTCGCCACGCGTACGCGCGGGCGCGACGCGCGTCGATTCAAATTCTGCGGGCCGCTTGGGTTTTGTCGCCTCCTCCTTGCGACCTGCTGCTGTCGGCTTGGCAATAACTGACGACAACGATTTGATAAAACTTGCCCCCTTAAATGCTGTAAATTCTGAGGCATCTATAGGACATATTTTTGGCCTATTTCGCCGCCAAAATTCTTAAAGTTCCGGGATGCGAATTAAACGCTGAACTAGACCACTAACGCATAGATTTAAACATTTCGCGCCCCACTCTTTACTGGACCGCTCGCAGCTTCCGTACGCTTGTTTTAGCCTTCCTCTCACCTTGCCATTTTGTATGACATTCGTTACGTTCTGATGTGCCCATATCGTCTGACACTTCCCATGGGAGTTCCCGCAAGGCGTTTCATCCGTTCTAATGAGTGTCATTCGTGGTCACCGTCTAATGACCTTCCACATGTGGCACGTGACACTTCAAAACGTTTCAGAAATGCCATCGCCACTCATGTCAATCGACGAGGGCCACAGCACGTCGAGCTTCACGGAGGAGTATCGACGCGAGAACGAGCGCTTGGAGCAGGAGGTTGCCTCGCTGCGGCAGGTTAGCCTTATCACCTTCACAATGCCACTCTTAAACAATCCTTTCAGAAGCTCTCCACGATTACCCAGCAGAAAGCGGCTCTGGAGCACGCGGCGGAAGAGCTGGACAGCGAGGCGCATCAGCTGCATCAAGAGAACGATGCTCTCAAGGGCCAGTTGACCGCCGAAAAGGAGAAGCATGGAGCCGAAGTGGCTAAGGTCAGTTTACCCCAAAACGCAACGGAAATATGGGTTTTAAATGCGTAAAATGACCGAGTAAATACTGCGAAATTGCTTTATTTTCCCTTAGTTTTTGGGAGAATTTTCCGTGCTTTTTAGGTTATTTGCCTTATTTATTTTTGGCTAATTTGTATTATTCCAGCGAGAAGACCTCGAGCAACGCCTCCAAAGCGCGGAGATGCAGGCCTACGAGCTCATGGAGAAGGTTGTCGCACTGGAGCACGCTCTACAGTCGCGACCCGAATGCGTCAAGGAAGCAAGTCTTCTCGAGGACTCTCGTGTTCCGCAGCTCACTGCCGAGGTGGAGACGCTGCAAGCCAAGAAGGTCCGTTTATTACGCGGGCGTATGCGTCTGTACGAGACCTACGCGTAGACCAAAAATACCCAATCCTAAATTCGAAAAGCCGAAGCTTCATTCCGCCCAATAAGTACTCCCAAACCCCGAATTTTTTAATCCAGATTTGAAACGCTCGAATTTCACCAAGTAGCTTTACTAGCAAGCGGGCAAGTGAAGCAAGCTGAAGCAGTTTTCAAGATCGGTCAGCTTTCAATGCAAGAAAACCGTTTCTGAAGAACTTTTTCCTGTTGCGGTCACCGAGGCCTTGTGAGAAAGTGCGATTACCTTGAGCTAAAGTCGAAAATTCTGAGCATTTTCCGACTCCAAATTTGCGAACTTTCCCAAAAGTCCGAAACACCCTTCCAAATATCCGAATGAGATTTCCAAACTTCGGTCTCAAGCCCGGTCTGTACGTTACTGCTTTCAGGCCGAGCTGGGTGCGCTGCTCAATAAGAACACTGAGCATCTGCGCGAGACACTCGCTGAGAACGAAGCACTGCACAAGCAGCTGGCGGAGATGCAGGAGGACCTCGAGGCAGTCACGGACGCTGTCGCGCATCAGCGCAAGGAGGCCGAGGTACCTAGCGCTACAAATTTATTTGTTTACTTGGAAGCTTTAGCATTACAAAGCACTGACGACCGAGCTTGAGATGCGCATCAGCGAGCTGGAACAGCCTGATTACAAGCCGCAGGCGCACTCGCTCTTCGCCGAGGTGCGTTAAAGTTGGTCGCATAGTGTCGCATCCTTTTATGCACCCATTGAAAGGAAGCAAAGTTAGAGACCCGAAGGCACGTCAAAGAGAAAGCTTAAGTAAACCTAGCCTATGCTCGTCTGATTTGAAAAACCGGGAAGATTTGACTCAAATTATGCTACTAAACTAATGGTGTGAAGTCACAGGCTTAAGCTTAGGCTTCCTGTGCTGAGCATGAGGGAAGCCAACAACAATTATACTTCAGTACGTAACATTGAAAGATACTTGCTTTACTTCTAGTTCTAGCTTAACGTACGTTTACCTAAGCTATATTCGATTTGATACAATGCGGCAACGCAACCGCTTAGGTGTACGACTCGCGGAAGCAGCTTGAGAAAGACGTGCTGCGGCTCTTCAAGGAGCGCAACGAACTGCGACAGAAGCTTGCCGAAGCGACGCGGTTGGCCAGACTGAACAATGGGCCTAAGTACGTCTCTCGAGGCGATCTTTGTGACGGACCTACCCTTGGTGCGTTTTTAGCTTATTGTTCAAAAGGTAAATGCCATGCTTTCAGAGGCCTTCAAGATGTCCCAGAGCTCGATCTCGGACTACCGCAGCCGCGTGCTAGCCCTGGAGACGCAGGTCGACGCACTCGAGAAGGAGAACAAGGGCCTTCGCAGCGCATCAACAACGCGCGCCGACCTGAGGACGCAGCTCGCTCTGAACATAAGGGACTCCTTCGAGTACGTTCATAGGGTCGCCTAAAGCTTGCTTAGGCTAAGTGAGAATAGGTCTCACGGCAAACCGTAATCACTGTTTGTTGCCTTAGGATTATCGTCTCTAGGTCCATTGTTTTGAACGTATGGTAACGTTTTATGTGCTTCGTACGTCAAGGTCTGGGTCCGATGTCGTAGGGACCAGTAAGCGGTTTTTAGACGAATTTGGGCCCTGCATGCATGTATAGGCTCAGCCGCAGCTCCTCCTGGATTCGGGTTTCTTCTCAAAGGTGGGAAAGTTTTGTGTGTAAGCTTAGGCTGACGCCGTTTGGAGTCCTAAGGACGCATCTTTAGGCCGTGTTTACCAATTTTATCTGGCTTGGCCCCATAGACTATGTCTGCTAGCTAAGCGACTCGTTAGGGAACAGTGATATCTTTTCCATGGTGGTCTTCTTCCCACAAAGTGAAGATAGTACTTTAGGCGCGAGAAAAAGACGCTCGTGACGCGGATCCGCTCAATCGAGATGGAGGTCGATACGCTCAAGACGGCGCTGATCTATGAGAAAGAGCGGAACGCGTCCGTGCCTCGCCTCGAGGACGAAGTGAAGCGCCTCAGTGAGCTTCTCCAGGTCTACCACTACGAGTCTCAGTCGCCTGAAGGTCCGTTTCTCTCTGTAGTTTAAGCTAGGCTTAGTCGCGAGCCTCTTCGTACTGCCCTCGCCCCGCCGTACCGTTCACCATTTCGTACTAGCACTTCCGTACCGTTCTCCGTACCGTAGCTTACGATACGGAATACGGTACGGCTCGATACTAAGACCGTTACTATGGCCCGTGCTAGTGCCTTTAGAGCCAGTGAACAATGCCGTACTGTTCTCCGTTCCGTACCGTAATTCACGGTTCGGAATACGGTACGGCGAATAGTAAGACCGTCACGGTCCGTACTGAAGCCTCGGTGTCTTTTCAGCCAGAGAACGATGCCGTACTGCACTCCGTATTGCGCCCAGTACGGTACATGATGACAGGTACTTGGTCTGATGCTGTCCCGTACAAGACAGTACGCTATGCCTAGTCCACGCGCAAATTTGTGGGTGTTTAGACAAAGCGAAGCTCTATACGGACGTCGCGGAATGGCTGACTAAGGTCGGACTGAAGAACGCCACCAAGAAGACGGAGAAGGAGCAAGTCGATCGTACCGCTAACGCCGAGAACCAGTCCCCTGCGGACGCCGAAGTGCCGTTTGAGGTCAAGATCCGGCAAAAGGTAATCGATTCTCATGTGTAACTGGCAGCCGAAACCGATTACGGCCTTGGTGGCCGGCCACACGACACTCTGTTCTAAATGCCCTTTCTAGTACGAGGCCCGAAAGAAGCAGGAGGAGACCGCTGCCGCCGCCTATGACAGTCAGAAGCCCGTTCCACGCAGGCAGGCCGCGAAGCTCAAAGCGATTCAGCCGGCGATCTTCGTCTCTGCGGAGAAGAAATGACGACTTCTCACAACCTGAACGCAGCTCGTCCGAATTACGCTCATGATAATTTGTGTCCCTGTGCTTGGTATTTATTAAAAGAAAGCCCGCTAGCTACGTTCTTTGCTTTGGCGTAGCTTAGCATGTACGCAACCACGTGTCGTTAATGCCTCCAAAGGCATGCCACCCTACTTTCTATAAGCCTACATACGTTTAGTCTTACAACGGGCGCGTAGCTATGAGGGTACTAAGGGTATGGTACCCGCCAAAGCTCGAACAATGACGCCGAGAGCCCTTTTGGATAAAGAAAATACTCTTGATAATGCCCATGGGCCTAGTACCCACAAGCCGAATCTCGAAGCGCATGGTCTGCATGTCGCAGAACTGAACCTCGGGGCCTACCGCTAGCACATTTAATGGTTGCTCTCTCTAGAGCCATGAAGCTTCTACTTCTAGCCCGAGAGGATCCTTATGGGACCTGGGGCTTTATTAACTCCAGGAATCAATTTTGGCAGTAGTACGTAGTTTGGTCCCTTTGTTGTGCTCTGCAATAAGCTGGTTGTAGCTAGCTTACATTGCTTCGGCCACATTGTGTAAGCTCTTGGCATGCAAACGTCTTCCAATCGCATGCTTGAGCTTCCCGGGCCCCAACGTAACTTTTAGTGCTTTCATCTGAGGACCTTAGAGCTTTAAAGACGTCCGAAATCCTTGCGTAACGCTGCGTGGCTTTGCTATTTGTGTTGTTGTCTCGAAGAACTCCAGCAGTTCTACGCATGGTTTCTGTGTGATCAAGAGTGTTTCAAAATATGCGTAGATTTGGGCACTCAAGTTTTATCCGTTCTGATGGTGGTACGACGAATAATTTGCTACAAAACAGCGTAAACATTTAGCCGTGCGTGGACTAGTTGCGTTGGATGCTTAGTCCCGCTCACAATGTTAATTATTTTACGTAGTTTAGTGGTCTTTAATTCCTACAGAGCTTTGTGCGGAGTGATGAAATTCCCATCCTCCCAAGCGTCCTGCGCTTTTGCTTCTTTTTCTCGACTTTGGTCAACAGGGTCGCTGGGGTCGCTCCATTGTTTGTCTGGAACGCTTGGGTCTGGGGAACTCTCGCGCTCTGTTTTGCGTCTCTTGAATATTCGCGTTCTTTTCCGCGTTGACTTCTCTGCAACAGTTCTCTCTCACGCCTCTCTCGCCGCACGCACGCGCCTGACGTTCGAATTCGCGGCGCGCCTGAGAGCACCCGCTCTTCGCGGCGAGTGCCCGCCAGGATGACGAACGGACGCAGTGGGAAGCACCTTTCACTTTCTTCGTCCATTCCTTGCTGCTACTCCGTCGCTGGACATCCGCATTCGGAGGTGTCCTCCGCGGATCTTCTCCGTGTCCCAAACATTTTAGGTCACGTGAGAAGCAAATTTATTGGCCTAAATTTTGATGTAAATGGTCTGTTTTCTCGTGTGAATTGAAAGCACATCGGTGCAGAATTACGCAGCAAACAAGTTCAGGTCTTCTTGGTGATGAACAATGTGTTTGTGAGGAGTGTGCGTCTGCTGAGTCGAAAATTCGGCAAACTTGGTCTGGCTGAAAGTTAGTTTCAAGTGCGCACTAAGGAACGTTGCCAACTTGCAAAGTAGAAATTTGCACGGCTAGTATATAGGCGGTAGAACTAAAGTTCTGCTAAACCTGACCTCAAAAACTGCCATTACCGAGCCGTTATATTATTGATTTTCGACGATAAAACTGACTGAGGTCAGAGTGCTATAATATTATAGCATTATATAATGCTGTGCTTAGTGCTTAGGAATCACTGCTGCCAAGCCAGAATATTCTTGAACGTTCTTCGTACGAATGGTTGTGTCAACGACATGGATCCGCTCCGTTCTTCTAACTTTATAGGGCGCATGAAAAGCAAATTTGTTGGCCTAAATTTTGACGTAGAGGATCCTCAGTTCTCGTGAGTTGACAGAGCGATAGAGCTGACAAGGCTGCAAGCAAATACAACGAGTACGTCTTCTTGCGGCACAGTTTGGTATGTGTGAAGTACGTAATGTGTTGAGCATAAAATTCAGCAAAATTGTTCTGTTGAAACTGAGTTTTCCGTGCCTACTTAGCAATGTGCGTTAGCTTGCAAAAGACAAACTTGCACGCCAAACTTGTACCGGGTTGGACTAAAGTTCTCTTGAAAACTGATCTGGTAACACGTTTGAGATGATACGTTATAGATTTACCACGAGGAAATGAACTGCTAACATGCTGGAAAATAAACGGTTAGGTGCCATAAATTTCAAATCGTGCACTTAAGGCAACGGTGCCGTTTAGCCAGAAGACTCTCGAACATTCTTAACTCGGATTGCGTGTGCAGGCCTTCAGGTTACTCGACTGCACTTTGGTCAGACTGAGCTGCGTCAGGCAATCCAAGCAGAATTCTGATCTATACTGTGGCTTTGGGTTGCACGTCCGCGTAGGCTATGTTTCACAGGAAGAACCCACGAAAATTTCGAGAGCAGCTGTCCTGTGTGCATCTATTGGCTAGTGGAGTTGGACGCTCTTGTCAACTGCTGGCTTTTCCGAGCTTCTAAGATTGGTTCGCAGGCTAGGCATTTCCTGACCTCCAGGTCAGCAGCTTGCTAGCGTCGGTCAGCTGGGTAGCGGCAAAACCTGGCATAGCTCAACGAGCTGCCAAGGTTTGAGCAAAGGTCTGAGAAAAAAGCTCTGGCCATAGCGCATGCCGTACCGTCCGGAAAAGTTCAGTTAAGATGGAGGCTTATCTAGCATCTTCTTTGATGTTATGGTAACGGGAAACGCGCTTGGCAAGCCAAAATTGACGTCATTAGACTTTTCCATTCACCCCAAACCACCTGAAACTCTTACTTATTTTGGCCTTAATCGTTGAAATTTCGTCTATCGTGTATTTACTTTTTGCTCGGCTTTGGTTTACCCGCATAACTTCCCTCTTTCAGAGAAATCCATCCAACGCCCCAAGGGAAAATGACGTCGCAGATCTCGTACCAGATCTCGGGCCTGCTCGAGAAGATGGTCTCCGAGGACAAGGACTACCGCTTCATGGCCACCAACGACCTGATGGGCGAGCTCCAGAAGGACTCGATCGCGCTCGACGACGACACCGAGCGGAAGGTGAGGCACCGACTCACTGAAGCCATGCTTATTGCTTCGAGTTTAGATCGTCAAGCAGCTCCTGAAGCTCCTCGAGGACAAGAACGGCGAAGTGCAGAACCTCGCAGTGCGCTGCCTCGGCCCGCTCGTCCACAAGGTCAAGTCGCAGCAGGTACGTCCCACGCTGTCCGGGAATAAACGTTGCAAATGCGACTGCTTTTCAGCTGGACACGATCGTGGACACGCTCTGCAACAACATGGAGTCGACGGCGGAGCGGACGCGCGACGTGAGCTCCATCGCGCTGAAGACGGTGATGGCGGAGCTGCCGCCCGGCATCGCCGGCAACTCCTCCACATGCGTGCGCCGAGTGCTCCCGCGACTCACCGACGGACTGGGTCAGTACGCTCGCGTGTATTTCAAGCAAATTTTGCACTGTAGATACAGGGCCATGAGCCATCATCAGGTCTTCTAGTGCTTTGTCCACTTACCCTTGGGCATGCACCAGCTCCTTGCATTCACAGCTCTTTTTGTGCGGTCGTAGCTCCTTCTGTAGCACTGCTATGGCTCCGGAAACAGCAGGGCTCTCTGGCTGGGAACAGTGCCGATGCTCTGCTCAGGAACAGTAGCGCTTTTCTGACTCCGGAACGGAAACACTGTTCTGGCTCATGAACAGAACACTGTTCTGCAACATAACGGTAGCGCTGTCCTAGCTTTGGAACAGTAGCGATGTTATGACTCCGGAACGTTAGCACAGTTCTGCTTCGTAACAATAGCGCAGCTTTGGTTCCGGAACAGCAAACGCTGTTCTGGCTCCGGAACAGTAACACTGTTCTGCTCCGAGTAGTATATTCTGCGCCGGAACAGTAGCACTGTGCTGCTCGGAAACAGTAGCACTGTTTTGACTCATCCCATGACCAAAATGTTCCAGTAGCTGATTTAAGTACGCTCTAGGCTGGTCACTAACGCTCCGTCGTTTTTAGTCTCGGAGAAGAAGACGGACACGACGGTCAAGCTGGAGATCCTGGAGATCCTCGCCAACCTCATCTCGCGCTTTGGACGCGCGTTCGACCTCAATTTCGATGAGGTAGGGCTCTCTACCTAACTTATCCGTTAATGTGCCCTGTTTTAGCTGGAGGAGGCGTTCTTCGTGCAGCTGGAGAAGGACCGCCCGGCGCTCCGCAAGCGGGCCATCGTCGCGCTGTCGACGCTCGTGGACGTGGTCTCCAACGACCGCTACGACCGCATCATGCAGCGCGTTCTGGAGGGCTTCGACAACGCCGGCGGCAACCTCGGCAACCTGCGCACCTTCGTCTCCGCGGCGGCCGCCATCTGCCGCTCCTCCTCGCCGCGCTTCGTGCGCTTCCTGCCAGAGGTGAGCATGGAAATCCGCTACTCGGAAACATGCTCGGACTGCGACTGGAATAAGCCAGACGGAGCGGTCGAGCGGTGCTTGGTCAGGGCAAGCTGAGCAGGGATTAACTCTGCCTTGGGATCAGTTCGCAAGGATGAGCTAAGAAGGAACAAGCCGTCCAGAGTGAGCTAGTACCAGAGCTTATGCGAACTTCCGTAGCGTACTGCCGTACCGTAATTTCGGCAGAACGGTACGGAGTACGGCACGTATGGCGCATTATTTCTTACGCTTCAGATTCTACCTTGACTTCCTAGGAGCAAAGCATATTTCCTTGGAAAGCTCACTTTTTGACATTTCAGGTCATATCGCGATTCGTGAAGCTCTTCAAGGAGAAGGAGGACGAGGAGCTGCGCGAGGCCTGCCTTCAGGTATGCTTCACTTCCAGCTAAGTAATCCTCACTCCTTGCTTTAGGCGTTCGAGACGTTCGTGTTCCGCTGCACGAAGGAGATCTCCGAGTTCGTGCCGGCGATCATCGGCGTCTGCGCGGAGGCGATCCAGTTCGACCCCAACTACCACTACGATGAGGACGAGGACGCCGAGCTCAACGGCGGTGGCGCCGAGCACATGGAGACCGGTACGCGTCGTCTACTCCTTCACTTTCCCTGTTCAACTTGCTCCTCCTGTCCGACTTTCTACTTCACCTACTTGTCCTTCCCGTCAGACTAGCCCAGCCAGCTCCTTCCGACCACACGCCCAGCATGCTCCTTCTGGGCGCACTAGCTCAACCTGCTCCTTTTGACCATATTAGCAAGCTCCTTCTGGCCATACTAGCCCATCCAGCACTTCTGACCACACTGTCCCAGCCAGATCCTTCTGACTGCACTAGCCTATCAGCTTCTTCTTACCACACTCTCGGCTGAGCCATCTCCTTCTGACCACATTCTGTGCTGATCCAGCTCCTTCTGAGCAGGATAGCCAGGTCCAGCTCATTATGACTACACTAAACCATCCATTTCCTTCCGACCGCACTAGGCCAGCCCAACTTCTTATCCACACTAACCCAGGCAAGCTCTTTCTGATCACTTAGAGCAGTCAGCTCCTTCCGACCACTATAGCTTAGGCAGATCTTTCTGACCACACTGTCCCAGCATGCTCCTTCTGATAGCACTAGCCCATCCATCTCCTTTCGACCACTATACTTCAGCCAGCTCCTTCTGACCACACTTGCTCAGCCTGCTTCTTCTGACCACACTATCCGAGCCAATACCTGCTGACCACTACTAATCACGGTGCCAGCTTATACCATACTTTCTTTTCCACTACCTCATAACTCCAGCACTAGCTTATCCACTAAATGATCACCGGTATGTTAGAAGGCAGTGAGCCGGAGGAGCCGGAAGACGAGGAGGACGCGGACGAGAGCTACTCCGACGACGATGACATGAGCTGGAAGGTGCGGCGTGCGGCGGCGAAGTGCGTCGAGGCGCTCGTGACCTACCGCACGGACCGCCTTTACGACAACTACAACGGTAAGCAGAGGAGAGGCTGTGGAAGAAAGTGTAATTTGCTCCTTTCAGACCTTGGCCCGCTTCTCATTGGACGCTTCAAGGAGCGCGAGGAGAGCGTCCGCTACGACGTCTTCCAGGGCTACGCTGCGCTCCTCAGACAGACGCGGCTCTTCCTCCCCGACAGCGTCGTCAACACCGCATATGTAAGCGGCTCTTGCAATGAATGTTCACCCATTGAGAGCTTGCAATGATGGGCTCTCATAGAGAGCTTGCAACGATGGGCTCTCATGGACTGTGCTTAATTCGACCTTTATAACCATCGTCGTTTTTAGACCCCGGACCACCCGAGCCCGCCGTTCTCCGAGCAGAAGTTCCGAGCGTTCTTGCGCGACGAGCTGGGCGAGGAGCAGCGACGCGTGTTCGAGGCGCTGGAGAAGCAGATCCCGCAACTCATGCGCGCCATCAACCGCCAGCTCAAGGCGAAGAACCTCAAGACGCGCCACGAGTGCTTCGTCCTTCTCTCGCATCTGCTCAAGTACGGTGGGAAATCGGAAGACTTTATGCAAATTAACGATTTCAGCGCAATCCCGGGCGCCCTGAAGGGCTACTTCGCGCAGCTCACCGGACCCATCCAGGCGTCGATGGCTGACAAGGCGTCGGACGGCAACATGAAGATCAACACGCTCCACTTCGTCACCGTGGCGTTGAACACGCACGAGCCAGCGGTAATCTCCATGCTCCACTTTCACGAAAGACCCCCCCCCCCATTTAGACGCTCTACCCGCACGTGCCGGTGCTGTCGGCGCTCATCACGGAGGCCGTGAAGGACTCCTTCTACAAGATCGCCGCCGAGGCGCTCATCGCGGTGCAGTCCCTCATCCGTGTGCAGCGCCCGCAGGTGGGCGAGGAGCAGTTCGACTACAAGCCCTTCGTGCCGAGCATCCACGACGCGATTCTCTCCAAGCTGAAGATCGCCGACATCGACCAGGTGTGTTTACGGAACCGTATCGGAAAGGGCCGTTACGATGTGTCCAGCATCGGAATAGCTTACTCCGATGACGGAAGTGCCATAATTCGGCATCGGAAAGGAAATGGATGTCGGACTAGCCACGTTCCATGTCGGAAAGGTCGCGTTGCTGACATCGTAAGACCCGTCATCCGATGTCGGAAAGAATATTTCCAATCGGACAACATGAGCAAGTCAATGATGAAATTCAATTTAGGAGGTCAAGGAACGCACCATTGTCGCCACGGGCCTGTTCATCGCCACCTTCGCGGACAACTTGCCGGACGCGCAGCTTCGTGAGAGCCTTGCGGTGCTCCTGGACCGACTGCGCAACGAGATGACGCGCCACGTCACGGTGAAGGCGCTCAACACGGTCGTCGTGAGCCCGCTCCGCATCGACCTCTCCTCCGTCTTGCCCGAGGTGCTGCCGCTCATGGCGGACTTCCTGCGCAAGAACCAGCGAGCGTTAAGGGTAGGTGACCTCATGAGGGGAGCTACTACTAATACCCTCTCGCTTCCAGATTTCCACGCTGACGCTGCTGACCTCGCTGGTGGCCAAGTTCGCGCAGGGCGGCCTGGAGAACAGCGGCCTCACACGCGTCGCGAAGGAGGTGCCGGCACTCATTAGCGAGCAGGACCTCCAGATCAGCCAGCTCTCGCTGAAGTTCATGGCGGGTATGTTCACTCATGCTTATTTCCCGCTTCCCTCATCACTTCCTGTTAAATTTCCCTCTTTAGACCTCATCAGCGCGTACCCAGACCAGCTCTCGGACTCGCTGCAGGCGCTGCTCACCGCCGTCGTGACGATCACGCAGAGCTCTCTCCTGCAGGGCGCGACGCTTCAGGCGGCGCTGAGCCTGCTGACGGCTCTCGTCAAGTCCCCGCTGCCGAATAAGCCCTCGTTCGAGGTGAGTTTCGCGCCGGTCAAGATGACCCCGCAGGAGCGGACCTACGGTACCTGGTTTGGGAATAAGGAGGTGCAGGGTGGGCTGACCTGGACATAAGGCGGACAGCATGAACTGATCCAGGCTGAGCCGACCCCTGGTGAGCTAACTAGAGATGGGCTCGTCTGGTATGAGCTCCTACATGGTCTATCAGGCGAGCTCATACTGGACCGCTTGATCCACTGAGCTCATCACGTCTCCTGGTCGTCCTTTGGTGAGCTCATGCTGACCCTGTTCACCGTGGGACAGCTCATAGCAGGCCACTGCATGTTGGGCATGCTCTCACGGCAACTTATCCGCACGCCGGGATGAGCTGAACTTTTGAACAAAGTGCTGGCCTGGGATGAGCTCCACAAGTCCTAGCCGTCTCATTGAGAGCTGCGGTCCAGGGCTGGGCAGGTCTTGTGGTCCTGGGGGTCTAGGCCCTGGTCGTCAAAATTGAGAGTGTAGGTCATGGGCCTGGTGCTTAGAAAAGCGTTCCCATGCTTGCAGCGGTCCACAACGAACGATCACTTGGAACTGACCGTCTTCTGCTTCAGGCACTCCTCGACCGGCTCACGTCCGCCGTCTACAACGGGCAGACGCTGCACCGCCAGGCGTACGTCTCCATCGCGAAGTGCGTCGCGACCGTCGCGCTCGCCACCGGCGACATGGGCAAGGCGGTGAAGCTCACCGTCCAGCTCAAGGGCCTCGTCAGCGCCGGCCAGACGGACTCCATCCAGCTCTTCGCCGTGCTCGCGCTCGGAGAGATCGGCCGCATCTACCCCGGCGTGTACGCCAAGCCGGCGGCACAGATTCAGTAAGATTTGCGGATCTATTTGCCCGTATAAGGAGCTACTTTCAGGCCGGAGCAGGTCATCGTCGGCACGTTCAACTCCAACTCGGAGGAGGTCAAGACCGCGGCCAGCTACGCGCTCGGATCGCTCGCTGTGGGCAACCTCTCGGAATACCTGCAGGTAAGACCGGTTTACACCTGTGTATTTCCAAGCTAAACACATGTGTTTCAGTTCATCCTGAAGGAGATCAACGAGGAGCCCAAGCGCCAGTACCTCCTGCTGCACGCCCTCAAGGAGGTACGATACTTTTGTGCCTACCTCCCCCACAAATTTAGGCTCTTCCTCAGTTAGGTGGCCGCTTAGTGCCAATTTCTCTTCTGCAAAAATGACCTACATAGTAAAAATTTCAAAACACATTTTGTATTTTCGCGAAAACTATGCGTATTTTAGAAGCTTCCTTTAAAAACACGTCGAAAATACAACTGTTTCAAATAACATTATTTCCATACGTGCTAATGTTTTCAATAAAGCATACAACCTTAGCGTGTTTAAGCATTCTTTTGTGTATTTTCCCTAACACTGCCTAGTTCAGATCATCAACAGCGAGAGCGTGGACGGCGCGGCGAACGAGGTGTTCCGCGAGAAGGTCGGCGAGATCTGGACGGTGCTCATCGGCCACTGCGACTCCGGCGAGGAGGGCACGCGCAACGTCGCGGCGGAGTGCCTCGGCAAGCTGTGCCTTGTCAACCCGCAGGTACGCTATGCGCATTTGTGCCTGTCGATAATGCTCGCTCTAATTTAGAACTTCCTCAAGGACCTGCTGGAGTGCGCGAAGGGCCAATCGGAGCGCATGCGCGCGACGGCTGTGACCGCGGTCCGCTTTATGATCGCCGACCACCCGTTGTGAGTTTTTCCCCGTAACTTACCTTACCTGGAAGCCACCTAAACTTGACGCCTCAACCTGACTACTTCCAGGCCCATCGACGAGCACCTGCGGCCGGTGATGGGCCAGTTCCTGGAGACCATTCGCGACGAAGACCTGCACGTGCGGCGCGTCGCCATCGTGACGCTCAACTCCGCCGCCCACAACAAACCGCGACTGGTACGCAACTTGAACAGCATATTGGGAATGTGGTCAAGAAGGTTGCACTGCATGAGGCCGCGTGAGGCTTGCCTTGAGTCTTTCGAGTTGCGCATGTCTGCTAGCGTTGCACAGCCGGTTCGCATTGCGCACGCATAGGGAACGAGTGCGGTAGGGTAGTTGCGCATTCTTGCACATGCGCGTGATGCCGGTCGACTTTGCGAAGAGCCCGCCGAATGAAGAAGTTTTGCAAAGCACGGCTGCGCAGGTCCTTGTCCTGTGGCCAGGGAGGTCTATTGTGGCCCTATTCCTGATCGTCAAAATAATTCCATTGCGTAGGTCCTGACCCAGACCCTATGGTCCTGGGGGTATAGATCCTTGTCCTGGTACAAAAAATGTGCCCAATCCTGTCGGAACTCCAAGCCTAACCTTCTAAACGTACCCGTCTTCAAAATTTGAGATCGTCGTAATTTCCTAGCAATGTTTGACTAATTAGCTCAGTAATCTGTGATTTGTCAGCGCTCGAAACTACGCAATTCCCATTCGTTTACCCAATTTGCGTGCGTGTGTTCCGCCCACCTAGTGACTAGCGGATGCGCCAGACGAGCAATGCGTAAGCTCCAAAATCTGTACTCTGCTCAGCTGCGATGATTTCTTTCCGTTCGGAAAAATTTCGGAGCAGCCATTCGTTTCACCGCGGTCTCTCAGCAAGGAAAAACATTTGTCCGATTCGGGACAGACGGAATCGTGACGGATGTCCCGCGACTCGGTAAAAAACGTTTGCGTATCCTCGCGCCGCTCTTTGACCCCATTTGCCCTTTTAAGGGCCAAATGCATCACTCCTTTTTATGGCCAATTATCATTCTCCGAAAGCGGCGTCCTTTTCCGAGCGCCAGCAGACATTCTTTGCGAACGCGTCGAGTGTAAGGCTGCGAGACAGTGTATGACGCTGATAAGAGGGGATTGTGCTCGGAGAAGGTACCAGGAGGAAGGTGGAATGTACTCGGTGAATTGCATTCTCTGCTCGGATTAATTAGCAAGCTACACTTCAGGCCAGTTTAGCTTCTGAGTTTTGCATTTGTTTGAAGTGGGCTTGGTTCGTGCTATAGGTTTGATCGTTATGCGCAAACGAAGGCTGCGCGTCGTCGGAGTGGTTGTACTGCCTTAGGGAATTTGTGATACTTTCGAATGCGAAACATAAGTTAGAGCAAATGTCGGTGTGAACAGAGAAAAGCCGAGCACGCTTCAAAAACTATTGTGCATTGTCGATTTTTGCTGCGAATGCATGAACTGCGCAATGACAGCTTTAGCTGCGCATGCGTCTGTCCGACCTGCTTCGTTCCGTTTTATATTTGGGAACTCTATAACTGCTCAAATTCAGCCTGAATTATGGTCCGTGCAAAGTGAGTTGGGTTTGCGCAATCGGTTTTCATGCATAGGAAAGAGTTGCGCAATTTAGTTTTACAGCGTTTTAATGCCGAATTTGTTACGTTTATCCACTTTTCATGAGCTATGAACATATTTGCAGATCCGCGACTGCCTCGGATCGCTGCTGCCGGCACTCTATGCGGAGACAGACGTCAAGAAGGAGCTGGTCCATGAGGTCGAGATGGGCCCGTTCAAGCACATCGTCGACGACGGCCTCGACCTGCGCAAGGCGGCCTTCGAATGGTAAGTCTCGTGGAAGGAGCGCTCCTCACTATGACTTTCTTCTCCATTTAGCATGTACACGTTGGCGGAGCACTGCCTGGACCGTATCGACGTCTTCCAGTACATGGACCACGTGGAGAGTGGACTCAAGGTGAGTCCCTCACTTGATGGAATGTCCTAATAAGCATGGACTCTAGGACCAGCACGACATCAAGCTGCTGACGTTCCTCATGCTGAGCCGCCTGGCCGCCACCTGCGGACTCCAAGTGGCGCAGCGCATCGACCGCTTCTGCGACCTGATCAAGGTGCGTGAGCCTCCGATGACTGGGGATCCGGACAGGACTGGACTGGAAGCGATGTGTCTCTCATACAGGGCTAGGCGGGTCCTGTGGCCCTGGGGGCCTAGGCTTTGGTCCACTTGGGTCCTGCAGGGTCTAGGTCGTGGTTGTGGTCCTGGCCCTGTTCAAAAGAGGAAACACCTTAAATTATGTGCCTGAACTCGTTGAAGCGATATCCCAGAAAGTACCCGAATGGTCCTTGGAAGCTGGAAGTTCCTTGACCCCCCCCCCCTCCTGGTAACCTCCCTCAAGCTGCTGTCTGGAGCATTCCTTGAAAGTCTTGCCTGAACCGGTCAGAATTAGACTGCGCATGCATCCCGCGAAGTACCTGAATTATCCCTATAAACATTGTGACAGTTCCTTGAACCACAGAGAACCTCCATCAAACTGCTACCCGGTGAATTCCATGGAAGCTTTGTCTGGACACCTCCCTTCAAGCCTGAAAGCCATACCGAGAAGGTCCCTGGAAGTAGTACCAGGAGCTAGGGCTGGGCAGGTCCTGGTACTGGTAGTAGTCCTGGTCCGTGGCCCCAGGGGGTCTAGATCCTGATCCCGGTCGTCAAGATAATTCCATTGGGCAGGTCCTGGTCCTGTGGTCTTGGAGGTCTAGGTTCTGGTACCGGTACTCAGAAAAGCGTGCCCTGTGCTGCCTGGAGCGCGCAACGATGACCACCATGCTATAGCCATACCGTTTTAGCCGCAGCTGCTGGTGAAGCCGAAGCAGAACGCCGTGAAGCAGGAGAACGAGAAGCAGGATGAGCTGAAGCGGTCCGCACTCCGCACGATCCTCTCGCTCAAGGTAAGCCGGTCTCGGACAGCACAAAATGCCTTCTCCGACGTGGACCTAGAGCAACGCCCACAGCTACATAGTTTAACCTCCGATTCGTTTAGCGCCTGCCGCAGCACGACCGCTCGCAGAAGATGGCCGAGGTGCTCGAGATCATCAAGGGCAGCCCCGAGCTGACGACGGTCTTCGAGTCCGTCGAGAAGGACCACACGCAGCGCAGCAGCGGCGCCGAGGCCATGGACACCGAGTGAACGCCCACCACCACCTCCGGCCCTCTCCTCGGTTCCCCCTTGTGCCCCCTATTAGCGTTGTACCCCCGGATGGACTCTCCCCTTTCCCGTATTTTATGTGTGTTTCGCGACGATGCCTTGTCTGCTCCTCCGCGTCTGAAAGCGTTGTATTTTAGAGGTGATGTGTAAAGTCTTTTGGCTCTCGAGTGAATGCAAATTGCAGATGTATTTCGCACAGCTGACAGAGCCGCGTAAAAGACTTTCTCGGGTATTTATTTGTTCTCGACTAGACGCTCCTCGTTCTCGGTTATGTTCTCCTCTCGTGTCGGTATTCATTGTACCGTTGGTCTGACTTAAATCGTTTGCTACAATAAAGCGTGCTGCGCATGGAAGTATTAGCTGTATGCTGAAGGAATGATACCTGAAACACATGTATCTCTGGGAAATTGAACGACTGTCAGTAACACGAAGTGCGCTGAAGCTTTAGGCGACGAAGGACCGCAGCGCCGCGTAGCAGAATGTGGGAGTAAGTTGCACGCTTCCATTATTCAGTATTTCTAGCGTTTGTATAATAAGAAATCTAAAAGGAGTCTTTGTCTCTCCGTAATGGAACGAAAAACAAAGATTGCTTGGACAAAAATATTCAAAACACAGGGCAACTGTACTAAAAATCAAGTTTGAAATTTTAATCTTCATTTTTTCAAGCACAGAATTCATTAATACCATGCTCCGTCTTGCCGTATTTTTGCATTTCTCGAAAACTAGAAAGCGGAAAAGACATTTTATTAAGGCAAACCAACGAGTGGCGGGAGGAAAAAATTTGAAAAAGTGCAAAGTTTATTTTCAAAAATCTGGTTTTGAACTTTTTACCACCGCGTTGCTCAAGCGTACTCCGTTTAGGATTCTGCGCAGCACCTTCTTGGCGGTCGTCCTGCCGCTCGTCACGCTCTACGTCGCGGCGCCACTGCTCATCTACTGCTTCCCGCACTTCATGCAGCACATCTTCTTCCTCAATTTCGGTGTGTTTCGACACTCATCGGCACAGAAAAATGGCCTGGATTTCAGTGAAAGTCCCGTGGACCGACTACGCGAACCTGACGCTGCACGGCGTTCGCTCGCTGGGCCGGAACTTCTACCTGGAGGAGAAGGAGGCGAAGGAGCTGGAGGCGGGCGAGCGGAAGCCCCGGCTGGGCGTATGGCACATCCTGCCCGCGTCGCTGAGTGCTACCTACGCTGAGAAGGGCACGCTGCCGACGGAGCTCGAGATGGAGGAGCTACTGGACAAGGTGCTTTATTAAGAACAAAATGCTAGGCAGAAAAGTATCGAAGTCGGATAGCCAACTGCTTCTAAAAGCTTAAAGCTCACTATTGCGTACATCTTTCTACGCCTGGGTTTTAGGGCCCGGAGAACGTGGTCGTCTACCTCCACGGCAACTCCTTCGACCGGACCACCAAGCATCGCTGCGAGCTCTACAACGTGCTCTCCGCGCTCGGCTTTCACGTGCTCGCCATTGACTACCGAGGTGCGCTGGCCTTTGCATTTGCACACGTGCTTAAAGCCTAACTAGGTTGCAATCCTAAGTAAAACGGTAGAGATCTGTGCCTGATGCAGGTCAGCGCCTTGTTGCAAAAGTGGTGCTGCAAGTTGGCTAATTCAGTTGCAAGGTTGGATAAAATTCATTTGAAAAGGCAAAAAAATACATGCTAGACTAGTCTTATTAGTACAACAGGGTACGCATCAGGCTATACTTTCAGGGATTTTATGGTTGCACTAGTATTTTGGCAGTTATTTTAAAGTTGTAGAGGCGGCCCAAAGCTACAAAGTTTTATGCAAACTGTAAATTTTTGCGACATTCTTTGTTATGCGAAGATTTTTCAGGCTACGGCGACTCCACCGGCCGACCGTCGGAAGCGGGCGTGGTCGAGGACGCGCACGCCATCTACAACTATGCTCGCCGAATGGCGCCGACGAAGAACGTATTCGTCTGGGGACACTCCATGGGCACCGGCGTGGCGTCGCGCACCGTCGCCGAGCTGAGCGATGCCGGCCGCGCACCCGAGGGCCTGGTGCTGGAGTCGCCGTTCAACAACCTCCGCGACGTCATCACGCACCATCCGTTCAGGTACGGAGGAGCTAGCGCGAGCGCCATTCAGTTCGAATGTGATGGACAAGCCCGTCACAGTGTACGCTAGGCGGTCACTATTCCCGTACCGCACACCGTGCTTAAGATCGGCAACCGAGAGCCGTACCGTACGTCGTACCGTACTGGCCCACCCTGTACGTACTCCGTACCGTACTGGCCCCATCCGTACCGTACAGTACGGTACGGCCTGTACCCTCGTACGGCAGTGCAGGCACTGGTACAATTCACACGTACCATAATCCGTACTGTTCTGACCCACCCGTACCGTACCCAGTACCGGCAGACGGTACGGTACGTCCGTAATACATGTACTGTTGCCGACTTTTACTCTGTACTGTTTTGTCCCGTCCTCGCCTTGCTGTACTCGGCACATTACAATATTGTACGCAGTACGGTATAGTTGGAGAAACCGAAGCCGTATCCTATTCTGTGCTGCACTGTTACGGTACGTACGAACCAGTGCCGTCCCGTACTCTCGTGCCGTATCGTACTCTCGTATACATTAGCGCATGGTACGGAATACGCCCTGGGACGGCCTCTAAGTCTAGAGTACGCTAACGATTTTCGCATCCTTAAAAACCGTTCTTTTAGCACTCCGTTCCGGTGGTTGCCGAGATGGGCGTTCGACGCGGTCTTCGTCAACCCACTTATTCGAACCGGCCTTGTGATGAGCTCGGATCAACGACTAGTCAAGTAGGATTTTTTGGGTTCACATATGTAGACGTTAGGCTGGCACCACTGGAGCCTAATCGTTGCGCTTTCAGGGTAACTTGCCCGATCTTCATCATGCACGCGCAGGACGACCACATCATTCCGGTGAAGCTGGGCCGGAAGCTGGCGGAAGTGGCTCGCGGTGCGGGCAAAGAAGTCGACTACGTGGAGTTCGAGGCGGAGAGGCAGTTCAAGCACAAGTTCATCCACCGCTCCGAGGAGTTGCCAAAGATAGTGACGTACGTTTGCGGCTTGACTTCAGCAGGATTACACAGGATTAACATTGCGGAAAACTTTACACATTTTTTGCCAGCTCTGCGTACTGTGGGCTAGTTTTATACCCTCCGATAATTCCGTAAGCTCGAGCTTTAGCTTAACCCATTAAGCTTAAGCTTAAAGACCTAGCGTTATAGGCCAATCTTTAAGTAAAGCTCAGGCTAAGTAAGCTTAAGCTGTTGCCCAAGTCACTGGATTTACTTAGGCTTATGGACGAGGCTTCGGATTATGTCGAAGGTTTGCTTGGGTCCTTATTCCTAGGCTCAGTTTCAAGTGCTTAGCCCGTGGGGTTATATGTTCAGCTTTACAAACGGAGCCTTAGGTTGAAGCCCGAGAAGTATAGTTTCGAAAAAATCAGAATTCAGGTATTTTTACTTCAAAATTCAGGAAAAACGGAGTCACTTCAAAATTCAGTTTTGGCCGAATTTGACTTTTGATGCAACTTGAATTATAGCTCTATAGCTTGCTGCTTTCAGAGGGTTCTTCAACAAGTGTCAGACGTGGAAGCGCTCGAAGAACCGCAGTGCTTGAGCCGCACCGGCCGTCGCCGCCGCCGATCGCTGAGCTTCGTCGTCTCGCAATAGGCCCTGGATTCCACTGACCCTTCGTCCTCCTCTCGACTTAAGTGCTTCCCGCTAGCTTTTAGTCTCCCGCCACCCCAGCCAGTCGAATTTAGTGCTTTAGTCCCACGAGAAATGCGCCCATGACTTTCATTCCCATCCGTCCATCCCCGTGATGTTCCGAATGCTTTCTCGTCTCTCGCTCGCTCTAACTGAGATTCGTTCCTTACGTAAACTGACAACTGAAAAGTGTTGTACCTATCTTGTGCTAACTGGTAAAGCAGCCATACTTTAATGCGTATTGGCCCATCATTAGTTACTTGCTAGAGAAATAAAGCGGTGCTCGTGAAGTGAAAGATATATGTATATCGAAGCCTATGCGAGGAATCTGCACAAGAGGCGTCTCCAGCGAAATGACCCACAAATTTCATGCGATATGACCCACAAATTTTTAAGGACCCACAAATTTCGTGCGATATGACCCACAAATTTTCAAGGACCCACAAATTTCACGCGATATGACCCACAAATTTGTCATCTCACATCGCGTGAAATTTGTGGGTCCTTAAAAATTTGTGGGTCATATCGCGTGAAATTTGTGGGTCACATCGCTATTTTGCCGCACAAGAGACCCCACTCGTCAGTCCAGTACCTTCGACCTGCCGGCAAGTCCCCTTGGTCGACCGAGCCTTGACGCCTGTTAGGCGTTGGCGCTTTGGAATGGTGGCAATCAAGCAAGTCGATCAGCGTAGCCATCCTCAGTAGTTCCGAGACGGTTCTGGGGACCATGGGCGTACTGTGTAGCAAGTACTTTTTTCGCACTAGGCCGGGTACAGCTTCGGACAATAGACACAGATTGAAATTTTATACCAAGACTCAGAACACCGGTACCCAACAGGGCTGGGCAGGTCGTGGTCCTATGGTCCCGGGGGTCTAGGTCCTGGTCACCACACCCCCCCTCCCATTTCGACTATTATAACAATAAGGTCAAGAATTTGTCATTTTGGTCGAATACGCCCAAATTTTTGCCGACTTTGTGCTTGCTGAAGGGTCATTTTTTCCTAAGTCGGCGCGTAACGGCGGGCAGTCGAAGAAAAGTCGCCAACATCCGGCTGAAATCGTGGAACCCCATCGAACAGGTTACAACTGTGGTCGAACCTTGGCCAAAAATCGGCAGAATCTCGGGGGTATCCGCTAAAAAAGGCCAAAACTGCTTGATTTTGGCCGAAAACAGTCCAAAACACGGCCAGGAACGCGGCTACGTCTTCACGGCGCCTAAGCCGCTCAGTGCTG
>JNEY01000212.1:105864-135934 GCA_020875895.1 Aphelenchus avenae
TATATCTTTTCCGTGACATCTTGAATTGTGTTATTCTCACTCTTCGGTCAATGATGATGCTTTAGCAAACGAGAAAACTCTGGCTGCTATAAAGCGGCTGCCACTTCGCTTCGCCACCCTTCCGCCAGACGTAACGGAATACATCTTGACCGGCAAGCGCAGGTACGTCGACCTTGATTTGGTTTTGTTTGAGGGGCTTTGACCCCCGTACTTTCGGTGTTCGTCGCGAGGCGTAGGCCGACGGAAATTTTGCGTGTTTTGTCGAAGTCTTCCGCAAAATTTCTTCAACTCGCTGCCGCAATTCCGCCCTTCTACTTTCACCGAATTGCTAGGTGGTGATGTTTCCATGGGCACTGGGGAGCTTTGCCGGCGTCGTATCATAAAAAATGAAGGTCCTGTTCTGGTCCTGATCCTGATCCTGGCCCTGGTCCTGGTACCCAGAAAAAAACGTGCCCAAGCCTCGTAGAGAAATCCAAGCAGTTCTTGCCAATTTAGCGGCACGCCCTCCACATCTCTAGCCGACGGCAGTTACGGCGTCTTGAAGCCGCTGCAAGTCCGCATGTCGGGTGTCGCGCGGAAGGTCACCGCCGAGCCGGACAAGCCCGGCACGAGCGAAGAAGCGAAGAAGCGACCACGAGCTTGCCGGCGCAAGTACCCGCACGACGAGCCCACGAACTCCACCGAAGAGTCTACGCCGCTCAAAGTGCCCCGCCTGAAGGTGACGAAGAAGGAGGTCGTCGATGAGCAAGAGACCTCCGCCATGAGCACCGAGACCCACGAGCCGCTCCTCGCCGGGACGGAGGTGTCTGGATCAAGGCTCGCTTCGGGAATGAGCCTCGTCGGTGACGAATCTCACGCCGGTCAGGTGACGCGTCTCGAGCAGAAGCCGCGTGCGAGACGCTCAGCGCGCCTCGCGAAGGACACGCCAGGCACGTCAGCGCTCAGCCTGAACGATGGAAGTGCGGACGTCCTCAAAGAACTGTCCGCGGTAAGACTTTCGGCATTCGGAAATTAGAGCAATAGGCAACATAATAACTCTGCGACATGCACAATTTTACGCGAGTGATCAAAACATGAGACGAAGACATCACCTTTACCGAGACGTCCTGGCGGTTTTCCGCTCCCGCGTCCGGAAGCCGGGGCCGGTCGACGATTTCCGGCTTTGACCAATCCGTCTAAGCCCTTGAGCCTCCTAGCACAGAATTTCCAGTTTTATCATTCGGAACATCTTGGCCCCCCAGGGAGCCTAGAGTGCTCTTCGTTTCTCTGGCCTGTTGCCATCCCGGGCGGGGGCCTGGGCCAGGGACTGAGAGCTTTTGGGGGAAAGTAACGATACATTCTCTCCAAACGTAGTTACCTTGTCTGCTTTATATGTACGTATGTCTAAAACTGTGCTGGCTTCGCTTACGTTAGGCCTTTTTCGAATTGCTCCTTTCCAACAGCAAATTTAGTCTCGGGCCTCCTTCCCCCGTAAGGCTTCGGACAGCGGTAGCCTTCTAGCGGTAGGTAGAGGCTAAAACTTTAGCTGCGTTAGCTGGATCGCAAGCGTTCGTCAATATTTTTCCAAAGCAATGGGCTTGTTGAACCTAGCTCGTCGACATACGCTCATTTAGGCCTCTGAGCGGATCGCGAAGCTGCGGGAGGAACTCGACGCGGCGAACAAGGAGCGCGTCGAACTGAAGACGAGCAACGACCAGAAGGACGTCGAAATTGCGGGGCTGGAGAAGCGAGTGGAGAATCTCTCCACAACGAACGACGTCCTTCGCGCAGTTCAAATCACGAAGTCGAGAGAAGCGATCGACCTGAAGCAACAACTCGGCAGCGTCCTCGCGGAGAACGCCCAGCTGAAGACGTCCGCCGATGAGGTACTGAACCTCAAGGAGGAGCTCCGGAAGCTGAAGGAGGAGGGCGGTTCCGAAGCAAAGACGAGGGCCCTCAGAGCGGAGCTGAAGAAGGCGAAGGCGGACCTCGACATGGAGATGAAGGAAGCAGCGGAATGCGCGAAGCAAGCGGAGACCGCGAAGAAGAAGGTGAGTAGGGAGGAATCCGAACCGCCAAGGGCTAATGAAGAAATATTAAGAGCTTCCGTCTGCGTAGATAGGGTTGCGTCACGCCTCATAAGCCCTAAAATTGCCCTAGCGGCGCCTGCGGCGGGCTATTTCACATAGGAAACCGGTGAATAGGCCCACACTAAGGGCAAATTTAATTAGGCAAGCCTACAAAATCGCTCTGGGGCCAGTTTAAACGACTCAACCGGCATGAACTTCGACACCACAGAAAACTACCAACGGGGGACCCGAGTCGACCCAAAATACGCCACTGGATTGCGTCAAAGTTCAGGCTAGGGTCTTTACTGATGAGCCGAAAACACACAGTTCCTGCTTTAGGCAAAGTCCCTCGAAGCAAAGGTGAAAGAGCTGACCACGACAATCGCTTCGCAACGTGACCAGGTAAGTATCCAAGCAAGCGGTCCTATTTGCATTTCACCGCCCATGGCGTAAACTTTGCGAATTTAGATTGCCGAGCAAGCGGAAGAACTCCAACGTCAGTCGATGATCATACGAAATCGGGTCCCACCGCCTCGTGAACGCATCTGCAGCAACTGCGATCGCGCCAAACGTATGTGGGCACGCGATACGTCCAAGCGTTCTTAGGCTGAGATCTAAGTAATAAGAGTAGGCAACCGTGACGTGGTTCACGTCACGGATCACGTAACGGGCTCCTAGAAAATAGGCCGTGATCCGTGCGGTGATAGTGTCAAAAGCCGTGATCCGTGACGTTATCACGTCACGGGGGTGATCGTCACGTCACGGATTGCCTCGGTAAAAACCCAGTTCGTTAACCCACTTCGTTAAAATGGGTTTATGCACCACTTCGTTAACTTTTTCCTATTTCCCACTTCGTTAAAACTTACACAAGGCCCATTTGTTTTAAAAAAATTATTGGCTCATTTTGGTTTTTTAACATTCACCCGGCTCAGGGACATCCACCAGGCTTAGGAACGCTTAGGCTCTGGCTTAGGGCTGTTTGATTTGGGCTTAGGCTTAGAAACATGGAATTTTAATTTTTTTAACGAAGTGGACATTTTTGGCCCACTTCGTTAATTAACGAAGTGGTGCGGAAATCCACTTTAACGAGGTGGGTTAACGAACGGGGGCCACCGATCGCGTCACGGGGGTCACTTGCCTACTATTACTAAGTAAGACGACTTGGTAGACTTGGCGCGTCTTTACCGTTCCCCGTTACGGTCTCCGTGCCGATTTTCCACGGCACGGCTTGGCGGGGGGGGGGGTGGTCAACACGTGCCCTGTCCCGTACTGGTACGGTACGGCAATGAGAACGGTAGGAGCCCAAAACGGCGCCGTTTACCGTCCCGTATTCGATTTAAATGTAAGCAAAAATCGACCGAATTTGGTCAATTTCGACAAAAAATTCCAAAAAAAATTTGCGAAACGTGTACCTCTGTAAATATCGAAGGGCCCCTTTAATAGGTGCCCTTCTACTGGCTTGAAGTTCGTTTTTTTGTCAGCATCGCATGATTGGCATGCCCCAAAAGGTCGCTGGAACAATTTCACTGTAGCCAGAAATTCCTGCTTTCTTGGAGTTTTTCTTCGTCCCATAATACTGCGCCGTGCCTTGGCACGGAACGGGAAAATCCCGTTTCATACTCGTATGGCATGGAATCAACTCGCCGTTTCGTACTAGTATGGCACGGCAGTTCGCTACGGGGATAGTTCCGCCGAGTCTACTGCTTAGTTGGGGCCACCCCTCCCGCTCCCCCCCACGACAGAACAAACACAAGTTTTCCTTTATGTTTCTGTGTACATCTCCCCCCACGGCACTTTGAGCATGAGTCGTTGGTTATGCCTTAATTCAGTCAAACTTAATTCAGTCAAAACTCGTTTCAGTCAAAATTTTTGACTGTTTTGAGTTTTGACTGAATTAAGTTTGACTGAATTAATACCGCACACTAGTGCAAAGCCTTATTTCAGTCAAACTTAATTCAGTCAAAACTCAAAACAGTCAAAAATTTTGTCTGAAACGAGTTTTGACTGAATTAAGTTTGACTGAATTAAGGCCTTACGGGGTCGCTTAGTGGTGCCGCTAATCTTCCGCGATGACTAGTTGGATACCGTAAAAGATCTAATATAGGGGCGTCTCTAATATAAGAGCACTTTTGATAGCCTGTAGATTACATAAGTGCGTCTCTAATATAAGAGTAACTTATACTGTAAGAAACTCCTATCTCGCCATCGCCCAAACCTTTCGGCCATTGTCATCGATAAGGCATGTTTTCTCGTGCGCTATGGTGCACCTAAGTTGTACAAGTTGTTTATAAAACATATTACACCTTTAGACAAGGACAATAGTCAAATTTTGACGAATATTTGCAAGCTTATGGTATATTTCAGAAAAAGTTCGGCTTGAGCTTAGGGTTAGGCTTAGGTTTGCCTCAAAAATTCAACCAAAATTATATAACTTTTAACCCCCGCGAACATATAAGAGCTGCTCTTGTATTAGAACTTTTACGGTAAATACGCTTTAGAGACCATTAGCGACGTGTTCGAAGAAGAAGAGGTCGCTATCATCGCCGAGAAGCCGGCGCCCGAACCCAGCCGCGTCAAGCGATCGCCCCATCCACCACCACTTCAGGCGCCGTTACCGACGCCGTTGCCGAGAGCTCCACAGCCTCCGTCAGTCCACACCGACGAGCTCACCACAGATGCCCTAGTCGCTGCTATGCTGGGCGGTATTCCTCGACGCTCTCGTGACCATCAACCACTGGAGCCACTGAAGGAGACGGAGCAGCCGAGGAACAGACCCAACTCGCAAAGTACGCCAGCGCAGAGATACACAATACGAGGTACCGTTTTCCTCTAACTAACCACCTCCCTATTAGACCCCATCCTCCCCAATCTAACAGAACCCTTCCCTGGGGTCGTGTCTACTTCGAATATATGGCCATATGTGGACAGATGTCGATAAGGCTAGTATTTTAAGACAGAGAGCGAGACATACGGGCATGATATAAAGAATTCTGTGCAGTACAATGCTTGGAGATTTCCCAAAATCGATGCTCGAAAAAGACACTGGGGGAGGGGTCTGTTAGAAAATACGACATTTAACGTGACATAATAATTGAAGCCTGCCCTTTACGGACTACCGCTGCAAGTGCTAAATTTTTCCATGTTCAATGTCCCATGAGAAAGACCTCCTTGCATGTGGAAAGCACTGCGAGCATGCTGGGTTAGGCCTTTGGTTTATGAAACGGAAACTGCCGTGCCGTTTTGCGGAACGGAAAGCGGCACGGGGGTCAGGACGGACTGAACTCAGCACTACACAGAATGTTTGACGTAGTTGCGGGCCGTGCCGCTGCGATTATTGCCGGTTTTTTTTTTTGCGTAACGGCTTGAAACTCCAAAAACAGAGCGGTACTAGCTTTCCCGGAACGGAACGGAACTGAAATCGGTACGGGAGGACAGACTCCAACATAGACCGACATAAAGGTCCAGCGTTGAAGCCTGGTTTAAGAAGTCCGCGCAAACACAACTTTAGTCGGACCACTTCAAGCCGCCATCGTGAGGACACCGCTACCGCCCACCAGTGGCAACACGCCGCACTCGGTCGCCGTCCATGCACTCGCTAATCGGCTCTACCAACGCGTCGGTTCGGATATCGCCGTGAGAGTCATCCGACCGCTTGGAGCTACGGAGGCGCCGGTGAGCAAGGTACGGGTCAACTACAGGGCTTCAAAATTCGAAAAAACCTCAACTTCAACCTCAACGTTGAAGCCCCAAAAACTTCAACTTCAACTTCACCGTTGAAGTTGAAGTCTAAAAAACTTCAGCTTCAACATCAACGTCGAAATTCGTTTCGGAAGCCGAAATTCAAGCCTTATCACACTGTGTAAACCTTAAAAACTCGACGTTGAAGTTACAAAAACTTCAACTTCTCCGCTGAAGTTTACGAAACCTCAACTTCAACGTCGAAGTTGGAAAACTTCAACTTCGAAGCCCCAAAAACTTCAACTTCAACTTCACCGTTGAAGTTGAAGTTAAAGCTGAAGTTGAAGTTGAGGTTGAAGTGGAAGCCCTGGTCAACTAATGCTCTTGAGGCGCAACCACGCGTACACTAGACGTTATACCCGACTGACGCAAATGTGCAGCATTTTGGTTATCCTTTTTCAGCCTTCCGTACCCACCGACGTCGCGCTCGCCGTGCAGTGCAAGGACATCATCGGGAAGATCTTGAAGGTGAACACGAAGTACGGCGTCCCCTTCGACGTCCTGCACGCCACGCTGGTCCGCAAGCATCCCGAGCAAACGGGAATGATCGACGCCGTCGTTCAGGCGGCAAAAGCTGTAAGTCGGATGGGTACCGGCCTACGATATTGTTCCACTCGAAGTAGTCCTGGAACGATTCCGTTCCCGTTCCGATGCCGGTGAAATTCCTTTTCGTTGCCGTTTTCGTTCTGAAATGACCCGTTCTACCCGTTCCGTTCCTGGACTATCCCGTTTTGGGCCGCGAGTGGGCTTGACCGAGCGCCGCTTGTCATAGCTGCACACCTTGCGAAACTTGCGAGTGTTAAGGGGTCATCCGCGTAATAGGGCACGCGAATACGTCGAAAATTGCGTCGTAATTTTCTGTACAGAGAGCAACTGTCAGACGTACAGAGAGTCGTCGCTGTCAAGATTTTAGTCGGAAATTTTAGGTAATGTCTGGAAGTTTGCTATATGTCGTTTTAAGTGAATTGCTCAGTGCTCGAACGTGCATGTGTCTGAGGCGTGAAACGCTTTTGCTGGATGGCCATAAAATATAAAAGGTTCCGTTACGCCTTGAACCCCCTCCGCTAGGCGCTGACCGTCCACTTTTCTAACGGAAGTTTTCATTTTTCCACTAATGTTTCGTGGCTGCAGGCCGTCGCGGCATGGGCTGCTCGGGGGGGACGCAATGTAACTGGTTTCAAAAACCCGTTGCCCTTCTCGCGCAGACCTGTTCGAAGATGGCAAAAAAACATTCCAGTATTTCATGTAGGTCCTGTGGACTTTTTGTCGTGTTACGAGCTGGTTCGTTAATCTTATTCTCGCTGCTTTAGGCGATGAGTCAACGAAGGAACCGCCCGACGCCGCCACACAACGAACATGCCGCCGTGCACTAGTCACATTCGCCCGCATTTAAGTCCTCCTTCGCTTTTTCGGTTTTACTTTTTTGCGATCTTCGATTTTCGATTTTTGCGAACTACTACACTACGTACGACTAAAAGGAAGGGCTGCTGTAAAGAAATTTCCTTATGGGATACAGATTTTCTGGCGAATTTTTGGTACTGAAAACGGGCACGGGACACGGGCCGTTTTTTGGCACGGGAACGGGGAACGGCACGAGGGGTGTCTTCCGAACATAACTCCAAAGTCACTCATCGTCTAATATTTGCGACATGCCACTTGAAAGCTTCGCCAGTTTCGCCCCGATTGTCAGCGGGCCATTAATCGCAACGCCATTTTTCATTTTCTCGAAAGTCCTATTTGTGCGAAATCAGAGGACTGAAAATGCAGCAAGAGATCAGTCTGAGCTCCACGTTCGTACGAAGAAGCGGACTCTTGCGCTTCCACGACGAGAGCTATTATCACAACAATCAAGAAGCTGAATATAACCACCGAAGAGTTAAGCATCCTTTTGGGTAGCTGTGACTCGGCACGGCATAACCCCGAAACGGTGCTGCTGTCCGTACCGTACTGTGGTGCAAAAAAGGCCCTTGTTCAAGCCAAAATCGAGGAAATTCTGGGCACTTGCCGGAACGTGACAGAAATCCGAAAATTCCGTCAAGAATAACGATAAAGTGCTTTGAAATTAATTAGATTCCTTGAGCTGTATGTACCTTGCTGTCTTAGCGCCTCTAGGATGCATTGTGCCTGGAACCGCGGCGCCGCCCATCCTTGGACCTGGAGCGTTGAAAGGGATGCGACTCGCTATGTATGCGCATTTTTCACGCATCCCGATCAATGGTCAGACCACGTAATGTAGCTACCCATTCTCAATGTCTCGGCTGGAGGTAAGCAAAAATTCGATCGCAGAAATCTTGCCTGGGGTTGACACATACATGCGTGCAAATGTTTGCCGAATTTAAGTTGACGTCACGGTAAACTAGTATTTGACATTGACTTCTCAAATGTGCGTACTTTGTTGTTAAGCGCTGGGCAGTAAAGCACTCGCAGAATGCTAAGATGCAGTGGCCCGACTCGTGTATTGTGCTTATCCTAACGTCACAGCTTGATGTCAGCCAGCAGTGTATTTCAGAGAGTTAGCCGCGGAGTAGTGCCTGCAAAAAGGGTCAGAAATGTCTGCCGCTTCTTTGCTGACATCAGGACTGTGGGAACAGCGGCTTCTTTGGCAGTTATCCACATAATCGCCGGTCATCTTCAATCTCGATCTAAGCAAATGGTAACATTCAGTTTCATTCCGCATAATGAAACATATCCCTCACGAATTAGGTAGACGGATGAGTCACGTGGGTGTACTTAGTCAGCACCGGAAGGGAAAACAACGATTCGCCGGCAAGAATCAATTGAGCGGCAAAACTTCCTTGTCTGTCGGGAGAAAAAACGGGTACGATTTGTCAACTTTTCAACGGTGTGTAATTGGGGTCAAACCTGTTGGCCGCCTGCCCTTCCAATGAAATTAACGTTCTTAGGAGGCAAACTCGAATGAATGCACGTCGGCAAGTCCTTGCAGCACCGTGGAGTGCGTCAGCGACTAAAGACTGGCGCCTATAAATTTCCCAGTTACAAATGAGTTCCGTCCTTTAGCGGGCTTTGACGGGCTCCGCCAAAGAACTCGGGCACGTATTTTTATTCAGTGTCTCGCCAGATCTGCTACGCTTCATGCTGAAGAGAACGGGGTGCGGTGTTGGGTCCGCACCGGGTCGAACTGCTTCAACTTTAGCTTGGTTTTCGTGTGAGAGCTTCTGGTTCGCAAGTAGCTTTGTAAAGCACTTTATGTTGAGATCGGAGGCCTCAAACTTGGGTATATAAACGAGAAAAGAACATATAACATATGTACAGAAATGCGCAACACGGTGGTCGGCCACGCTATGAGAGACCCATACCATCGTTGGACGGTATGAGCCTTAGTGGAAGGCACAAGGGAAAAAACAGGCGAGCAATGCATTAAATACGCAATCGCTACACTATGAGATGCATACATAGCAGCTTAGGCGGTTAAGCTCTAAGCTGTATCACGTCGCCATACTTTGAGATGCTTGCCCGGTGAAGGTGCAAGCACAAACAAGCAAATATGCAAAGTGGGAATTCCCAACAAATTCCACAAAGAATACCGCTTAGTATGGCCAAGGTATGCGGGTAGGAAGGGCCTAGGCTCGATTCCGTATGAGTAGGGCCCTAGGCAAATGAAAGACAACAGTATGAGGGGAATCCTAAAATTCCCCACAAATTGGGTTGCTGCAGGCTGCCCGGTTAAGGTACAGCCTTTTGGGGTGCAGCGGGGTACAAGGATGCTCTCCCCTCTATAAAGGTAATTTAGAGGGGAAAATTAAGTATAATTTAAATAGTTAAATTATAAAAAGAAAGGTCGAGAACGTATGAGAAAGCCGTGGTGGCGCTGGTTAGGCTGCCACCGACGGCGTCCGACCGATCGTCGCAAGCGTATGAGGGCTGTGTGGCGGGCGAAGGAGGCCCCTGCACCACAGCCAAGCCGTATGAGCCGCCGGGCCGTCGACGCCGTTTGAACGGAATCGATGCCCGGCGTGCCGCCCGAATGGCTGCCATGCCAACGGCGGCACCCAGCGCGAAAGCGCAGCTAGCGGCCACTAGCTTGGCGCAACGCCCGCTTAAGGTGCGTTTGTTGCGGACCTAGTGGTCCACAACACATGCCTCGAGGTTACGCATTCGGGGTTTGACGTATCGTTATCGGAATAGCTGATGCTTGCGTGTCGGCACAGCGAGTGGCGTGAAATATCTGCGAAGCGATTTTGGACGCTTCCGAGAAATTCCTATTTTCACGCAAATTATTGTGAATGTCGGTGTCGTATCTGCAGGAAATATCGGAGGAAGGGTTATAGTGCATTTTAGGCATTACAGCTTAATGGTCTTGAAACACCTTTTAGTCGACGGGAAAACATGTTTCACGGTATTTCTTGGCGTTTTCAACTTCGGACGATCACGAAAGTCCAAAAATTTCTGAGTGAATTAAAGTTTGCTGCCTAAATTGGATTTTGACATATTCCGTGGTGCCTAAAGTGCACTATTACCGGAGGAAGCTCTGACATCTAGCCGGCAAGTAACCGCCCAGCTCTGGCTCGGGTGGCTTCCGCTTATACTGTTTCATATTTTCATTTGCATAACGAAGGTACAGAATAGTCTCTGAATTAGCCTTCCTTTCCCGGTGCCTCTTTGTACGTAATATTCTTGCGACAATCGAATATCTGTTTGCATTATGCGGTTTGTGATAGATGAAGTGAGGTATCGGTTTTGTATGACGCATGCGGAAAATGTAATGATTCGCTCGGTACAATTTTTGCGTTAGCGTTTTCACTATTTTAATTGCTTTCAAGCCATATTATCCTGTTTTTTTTTGGATTGAACGTTTTGTGCGAATTTCTTTCGTAATTTATAGAAAGCCTCTCCGGAAGACGGTCTAAGAATGATGGCAACCAACGGCAGCACACTTGCCGCTTTCTGCAAGGCGGCTTCTTGCCTGGCCGATCTTCCGTCCGATACTCAACAGCCTCACGTCATGTGCGAGGACGGTACCGACGCGCAAGCCGTGGAACTCGCCGTGGAGGAAAATTCTGGTGCGTCCTGGGGCCGTCTCATCGTTCACCAGGACCTGAAGAAGATGGTCAGCGGCAGCGGTGAGTCTCCGGCCCACTAATGCTCAACAGCTCTCGCTTTTAGCAAGCATAGTGTCGCTGGCGGCTAAGAGCCCGGTGGAAGACAGCCGTCTACAGCCTGTGGACTGGGCACAGTCAGTGGCTTACGGCGACGGTCGTCCGCAGTGTCGCGGTTCGTATTATTAATGGCTCAAAAGTGTACAGACTGCATTCGTTTCTTGTCATAAATGGACTCTAAAGCATTGTTACGCTTAACGAAGCTAATGTTGCTTTTTCTAAAAAGCGGAATTGTGTTGCCTTAGCTTCGTTCTAATGTCTTCCTTTGTCGCAATAGAGGAGTTCAGCAATGGAGTGCATAGCGCAGATAGACTATATGACAGAAAGGCACTAGAAGCATGTTTAAAACCAGTGGTGGTTTTAAGAAAAGTTTGGTATTCCATGCTATGAGGAGAATCCTGTAAGGCCTGGGGTAGGGGTGTGGATCCTGCTGAAATGCGATAGCGAGATGTATGCGCATTGCGGGTAGGAAAGAGATACCTATTGTCAAATCTACTTAGATCATGCATCGGTACATGCTCCGAAGTTGACTCAGTTCGACATCGGGCAAAATTCCGCCCGATGGATTGCTAAAAACCTCCTCACTCTGCGAAGCGTTGTCCACATTCGACGCGCTCGTAGGGCTTCACGCCAGTGTCTTGATGGACTGTTAACTGACTTGCGACAGCGAAGCGTTTTCCGCAGTCGTTGCACTTAAAGGGCTTCTCACCGCAGTGTTGTCGCATGTGGGGCACACGGTGTTAAAGTGGGCGCGTTGAGTAAAGCTTCGATGGCATTCGTCGCACTTAAACGGCTTTTCGCCAGTGTGGACTTGTCGATGAACTGGCTGGCAAAACAGAAAGCTTTATCGCACTCGCTGCATTTATGCTGTATTTCGCTATATGCTTTATGCTGTATTTTCGCTCGTCGATGCTCGCACTGTAGAACGCCTTCTCGCACTCGTCGCATTTATGACGCTTATCGGCGCCACATTGGAGTTTGTGTTGCACGACCTTCCGTTGGCTGTCGAAGGACTTATGGCAGTTGTCGCAGGCTCGAACGAATTCGGTCAACATGCAGACATCTAGAAAAGACTAGCGCCTCTGGGTTATGCTGCGAAAGTGTTCGCTGATGAACGAAAGTATGCTGAGCCGCCGGCCGGTTCCTTAGACCTTAGACATAGAGGCCTATTCCTGACAGTTCTACAGTGGCGTACCGAGGATCCAAATCTGGGGGAACAGATTCTAGGGTGGGTCAAGACGTTGACCGCCAAAATCGCCCTTGCCCTCTACCTAAAGTTTCTCGGCGGTCGAAGGCTGTCGAGATGATAAGGGTCCACCTGCAGTGCTCTTCGGATCTGTCCGATTTTAGGGGTTTGGCATGCCCCTTGCCTCAACGTCGGTACACCACTGCAGTCCTATTTCCAGCAGTCATTGCTGGACGCTTGCAAAAAAGCTTTATCTTGACAGAAATCAACACGTTACAAACATTTGACTAATGGTTGAGACGTTTCGAGTCTGACGTGCATGCACGCAAGAAGTTGTGCCATGCGTTAGCCAGGGATGCGGGATGAAATCTTTGAGGCCGATACCGATACCGATACCGATACTTAAGACTTTTCCACGGTCATTTGGAAGCCCCAAAAGGCAATCATTAAACGCAAAAAGTGTAGTAAAATTCTGCGAAACGAGGCACCGAAGCAACCTGGACCCTACTGGACCCCCCGTACCGTATGCCGTACCCGTATTATACGGGTACGGGTACGGCCCGTAATACGATACGGCTGTCGATCTCTAATGTAAGTCATATGGGTGCACTTAGTCAGCAGGTGAAGAGGAAACAGCGACCTGTCGAGACAAATCAACCGACGATCAAAACGTCCTTGTTTGTGGGGTAAAAAAAGGAGCGCGTTTGTTAACTTTTCAACGGTGATAAATTAGGGTTACGCCTGCCAGGCGCCATCCTTTGAATGGAATTAGCGTCTTCGGCGATTAAACGGAAGTGAGGGCACGTCCGTGCGTCCGTGCAGAATCATCGAGTGCGTCAGCGCCTAAAGACTAACGCCTATAAATTCCCTTCTTCCGAACGATTTTCCGTCTTTTACCGGGATTTTGATGGGCTGCTGCCGAAGAATTCGGGCTCAGGCTTATAAATTATAAAATTAAATTATATCGTTATTCTGGTTCTGAGTAGACCTGCTGTGCTTCGTGTACTGAAGCGACAATCAAACTCATTTTGGGCGGATTCTGAGGAAATTCCTATTTTAAACAAATTATTGTGGATGTCCGTGCTGTGTCGGCAGGAAAATATTGGAGAAAGCTCTGGCATGGGTAACCGGCGACGTATCCGCCTGGCTCTGCGTCGACGCGACTTCCGCTTGTAACTGATGTTACCATTCGTATAGCGAAACTGCCTTATAGTCTTTGAAATGCCTTGCCTTTGCCTCATGGTGCGTGCCGTTCTATTAACAATCGATTAGGTGTCTTATTTCCACCATGTGGGTACGTTGTTTAAAGTGTTTGCATGTCGTTCGCTACGAACCGTAACGATTCTATCTGCACGACCTTCGCGAGATCGTTTTCACTACGTTTATACACATTTTCAAGCAGCACTGTTCCGGGATTCTTCGATTCAACTCTTTGTGTGAGTTCCTTTCGTAGTTTTCAGAAAGCCTCTCCGGAAGCCAGTGTAATTTATGGCAACCAACGGCAGCATGATTGCTGCTTTCTGCAAGGCGGCTTCTTTGCTGGCCGACCTTCCGTCCGATAATCAACAGCCTGACAGCACATGCGTGGACGGTAGCGACGCCCAAGCCGTAGAACTCGCCGTGGAGGAAAATTCTGCTGCGTCTTGGGGTCGCCTCATTGTTCACCAGGATCTGGTGAGGATGACCAGCGACAGCGGTGAGTTTTCGGCATTTATGCTCAGCTGTACTATCATTTGTAGCAACGATAGCGTCTCTGGCGGCTAACAGCCCGGAGGAAGATCGTAGCCTACAGCCCGTACCGTGGGCACACTCTGTAGCGTACGGCGACGGTGGCGCGTCGCAGCGTCGTGGTTCATATTATTAGATAAGGCCATATATGTACAATGCGTCCATATGTTGTTATTGAATGACGCTGACGGGTCTTTTCTTTGGTGGAAAGGGAATTTGACTAACTCATTAACTAACAATGTGCACTAACTTGTAGCCAGTGTTTCAACCTCTACGTTGACCTCTACCTCTACCTCGGCTCTACCTCTGCCTCTACGTAGAGGTCAAGGTAGAGGTTGAGGTTTCCCTGGAGTCAAGTAGAGGTAGAGGCAGAGGTAGAGGTTTTGTAACGATTAGGTAGAAGAAGAGGTAGAGTTTGAGATTTGCCAGTTAATGTTAAATGCTGTATTACTAGATAGTGTTTCGTAAACAATCGCGGCGTCTCTGACCAGTCTACAGTTTGACGCCTGACCAGGACATAATTGTCCAGTTTGACGACTGATCATTTTTCTTCGTACGCGAGGCGGCCATAAAGTGTGTCTTTCAAGTGGTTTTCAAGGTCTAAAGCAGACCCTTATGCAGAGGTAGAGGTTTACATGTGTGAGCTTAACGTTTTCCGATGGTAACGTAGAGGTAGGCGTAGAGGTAGAGCTTTTCCGGTGGCAACGTAAAGGTAGACGTAGGGGTAAAGGTTTTTAGAGATTTTGAAACCCTGCTTGTAGCTGTACCGTGCAACGCACAATTGTGACGAATAGCGTAAGCGAAGCCCATGTGCAACGCGAGGTCTAAGCTAGATTCCCACGACGTTCAATTAAAGGGGAACAACTCGCACAGAATTGGTAAACCTTTGTTGCTGTGGGCCAGTCATTCATGTAGTGGGTAGTCTCTACGACTGACACTTCCACTCGACATAAACGTTCTGCGGTGCTGATAAACAAAGAGTTTTTCCCTCTCTGCGCGCTCTTTGTCTCATCGCTTAACGGCCGTCACGGGTTAAATCAGCGACGTGCAAGCGCTTTTCGAGGCGAGACTTCATTTTGTTCGTCGAATATGCGCTTCGTTCTTGTTTTGGCAATCGTTGTCTTCTCAGCATGCCTGGCTGCCCCCATTCGGGAGGAGGATCGCCTGGACTTTCTGAACTTTATCCGGGCGTTTGAAGGTGAGCATTTTGTCTTGCAAGTCTCGGATTCTTCGAATCCGCTATCCGAATTTAGGATCAATATTGGTATCGACGGCCCTAAACTTGCGTCTAGACGACTTTTGAAGCTGAAACTGGGCCAAAAATAGCTTAGTGAAACGCAGTACAGCATACAGCATAGAAATGCCCAAAAGTACTAAAAAATGAAGACCAAAAACGGTCTTTACTGCCGAAGGACTGGAGCGCCTATTAAGTACAGTGCAAAAATGGCGAAGAACCTATTATCATCTAGTTGTCCAGATGTTCAGCAATATCTTTTACAGCAACATCTTTTTCCTTGTGTTTGAAAGACCTTTGTAGACGAATCCCCGTCCGAGGTGAAATTCTATCGGATGCTCATAGCGATGAGCGACGACGATCGTGCGGCTTTCGAGCGCGTCGGACACGCGCTCATGTCTCCCGCGGCGACTGTTTCGGAGAAGAAGCAGCTGGCGCAGAAGTTGTTCGAAGAACACCCGCAGCTTCTGCAAGTCTTTCTTGCCGGACGCGGTCTCTTCGAATCTCTCGAGCCGGAAGCGCTCACGTTCTTTGGAACACTGGTAAGTACGACTGATTCATGCAAATGCGACGTATCCGTGTATAAAGGCTTACCTCTAATACATACTTAGGCCAAGCAGGGGCCCTTGCCGACGGTGAAAAACGGCAGCGTCGACCGCAAGCAGCTCGTCGACTTCCTTAAGAAGTCGGTCGGAAAGTACCAAGAGCTCAACGAGGACGCGAAGCAGAGCCTGAAGAGCACCTTTCCCGCCTTGATTACACTCGTTCAACGCGAGCTGACTAACGACGAGATCACCGACATTATCAGCGGCTTTGATGAGTGAAATCTAGACATCCGATAACAGCAACGGATAAGTACTTGAGCAACAATAAAGCATCGAAGATGAGTAGACTTTATATGCCATCGCCTCGTTTGTCGTTAGAGCTTACTAGCCTCTCACGCGCGCTAACACGCACTCGGCGACGCTTGCGGGGTTTTACAAGAATTTCGACCAGAGGCTACTCCAGTCGTATGGACGTTTCGGGACCGATACCACGACTCATTTCGAGTACTTGTAGTCCGGCATGTGCACAATTCATACCCTGTTGCTGAATACCTGTGGGGTCAGGCTACCGTTTAGGGAATGGGGCGGGTTTTTAAGGGTCCCTCTTAAGTATCTCGATCAAACGGATGCGCTTCAATTCCACAGTATGAATGGTTCCGCAGGCGGTACTGCTGGTTAGCTGAATGCACGCATGCATGCGTACAGCATGGCATGAAGCATGCGTTACTCTAAAACCTATGTATCCCCTGGTTCTATTCTGGTAAGTTTCATTTTTACTTCCATCGTAGTTCACCGTAAAAAAAAGCCTGCGCCTCTACCAGGGTTTCCGGATCCTGGAAAACATCAACCTCAATCTTGGCCAGGGCAAACCTCAACCTCAACTCTAAATCGAGATCGAGATTGAGGTTGAGGTTTGTCTGAGGTTTTACTCTGTTTTCGTCTAAATTAAGGGTGGCGGTAGAGGTTTAAGCTCAACCTCAAGCAGTCTAAGCAAAAAAAAACGCTTCAACCTCGACCTCACCCTTTCCCCGAAAAACTTCCACCTCAACTTCAACCCTAAGGAGGTGAAGCAGCACACCCCCAACTTCGTCAAGGGAGCGTCCAGAAAGTATGTAAACCTCACGTGGCGGACGGGGAGTCAAGGAATTGTTCACATTTTATCATAAAGCGGGGAGGGGCGTTTGGTGATGTGTTCACGTGAGCACTAGGAGACACAAAGAATGCCGGCCGCACTAGCAGACAGACGTTTTTTCATTACATTTGTGGATTTTGACCAGCACTCTCAGTGTTATGATAGGAGTCTCATTGTCAAAAAGCACATTGCAGTTTTGTCCCAACAATGAAAATAATATCGTTCCAAGTAAACACTGAAAAATCCAGGATTTACACTATACGAAAGTTTTGTGAACATACAGGGGAAGCGAGGGGGTCGAGTCGGTGTTCACAACTGTTCTACATAGGGGAGAGGGGTGTCTCAAAAATCGTTTCGTGAATTCGCATACTTTCTGGACAGTCCCCAAGTCCCCCCCCCCCCGGGGACTTGATGGTCGCATCAAGTCCCTCAATTGGGAATCCATTTGTACCACACGGGACCACATTATGCCTACAGGGGGGTACAGCATGAAGATGCATGGGATTTGCAAGACATGCACATGCATGTGGAACTTCGCCTCTAACGAAGACTCTCTATCGGTCGGATTCAGCTTTTAGTAGGGGTTTTTGCCGCAGATGTTCCCAACGAAGGGTCTTTGACGCCTTTTTGGACTCGTTTCAGCTTCGTTAGCAGAAGTGCCACACGTGCTACAGGGGTTTCAAAAATAACGTGAAATCCCTGTGCTGCATGTAAAGCTGAGAGCTTCGAAATCAATCAGTGCCGAGTACGTCGATGGTAGGCTAGGCCCGCATGATATGCAAAAGCTGCGTCGCATTGATCACATTTGCAGGGTTTCTCGCCAGTATGAGCTAGCCGCCTATGATCCACCAGGTTACCAGAAGAACCAAAACTCTTCGCGCATACATCGCACTTATACGGCTTCTCTCCGGTGTGCGTCCGCTTGTGGCGGGTCAGATGAGTTGGCTGTCTGAAGCATTTCTTGCAGTAACTGCACTCGTACGGTCTGTCACCGCTATGTTGCAGCTTGTGGCACGCCACCGAATGAGAATCTGCGAAACGCCGAGGGCATTCGTCGCATTGGTATGGTTTCTCGCCCGAGTGAACTCGCACATGTCGTTCCAGATTTCCCGACTGAGCAAACGCCTTCCCGCATGCCTCGCATTTATACGGCTTCTCTTCAGTATGTGTTTGCATATGCACGTTCAGTTGTTTAGAACTCGTGAATCCCTTGCCGCACTCTTGACATTCGTACGGCTTTTCGCCAGTGTGCCGTCGCCTGTGAATCGCAAGAGCGGAGCTATAAGTGAAAGTTTGTCCGCATTGATCACATCCAAAAGGCTTTTCGCCTGTATGCTGTCGCTTGTGTACATTTAAGTAACTCTGATGTTTGAAGCGTTGAGGGCATTCGTCGCATTTGAAAGGCCGTTCGTCGGTATGAACTCGCAAATGCCCCTTCAGTTGGTTAGAATGAGCAAACGTCTTCCCGCATACCTCGCATGCGAACGGTTTCTCTCCGGTATGAAGTCGCTTGTGCACGTCTAGGTTACCGGAACCAGCGAATCGTTTCCCACACACTTGGCATACCGTATTTCTTCGAATATAGCCCCAGGGGCTATATTTTTCGGAAGGGATTTTTTGGGAAAAAAATGCGTTGCGGACATTCGTCGCATTTGAACGGCCGTTCGTCGGTATAAACATGCTGAGAACGAGCCCCAGACAGGCTCAGTGGTCCTTAAAGGCTGTAACTTTGCGCGGTCATTCATCGAGGAGTATTTGATCCAAAATACGCGCAATATTAACAAATTGTTTTCCTATACTTTACGGCCATTCTGCTCTATGCGTGCGCTAATGGTCTGCCCTGGCCTCCATGAACGACAAAGACTGTTTAAAGAAATTTAGCGGAAAATAGCTTTTCTCAGTTGTCTAAAATGTCATGCTGGTAAGATGCGACAACACACCGGAGAAAGCCCAGCAAATGGCACTTCAGAGATTGGGCCGTTCGATACAGACAACATGTACTAGCGTTCCATGTGGGACACTTGTACAACCTTTCATACCTATGAGCTGTCGGACCAGACCGTTGCTATTGCTCCGACTTTCCTGCGTCGAGCGAAGGAAAACGTCGGCTACAACAGAGCCGAATGCAGCAAACCTCTTTACCGTTTCCATCTATGGCTCTACCCACTACTCTAAATAGATACGCAAGCGCCTAGAAGAGTGCCTGAGGTCCACCAAGACGTTCTTTGGCGACCCTAGCAAATGCAGATCCATGTGGAACCACGGGACTCACAGCAGTCGCATACAGAGAGTGCAGCTGTCATTAAAAATCGGCAACCCTTATTCGTACCGTACTGCGAACCGTACTGACCCACATTCGGTACGGTCCGTGATACGGTACGATACAGGCCGTACCAGTGACGTACAGAAACTGGAACCAATTCCGTACTCGTTAGTGGACCGTCCCGCCATACCGTACTCCGTATCGTACGGGGCCGGAGTACAGTACGGCTGCTGGTATTTAACTGTCCTGGTGCAGGTTAACAATGCTTTTCGAGCAACATCGCGCTTGTCTAGAACATTCCATTCCATTCCTTCTCGTGTCATTCTTCTCGTATTGCTGAAACGAATTCTGCGTCGCCAGAGGTTTCCTCGTCGTTTATCGCTGACATGCCTAGGAGCATCATCAAACCAAAATCGTCCCAACCCAGGCCACCCATGCGTCGTCGCTTCCCTGGCTTTGTCGGTTTTGCGCTTGCGTTGCTATCGGTGTCGAGTGGTACTGTTCGAAAGTGCGGCAGCTCACCGAAAGAGACAGACGGTATCAAGAATCGTGTAAGTTAAAGTTTATAAATTTTAGGACAAGTAGGAAGAATCCAACAGAATGGTTAATTGGTATTGTGTTTACAGTTTTTGGAGATTTATACATTATTTATTTTCGAAGCAAAGTCGTTAAAACCGAGATACGAACCGAAAAAAAGACGTTGAAGAATCGTGGTTTTAATAAATCCATGTTATCCCTGGCTAGGGACAACTCTGTGCGGGGGCCCGCGGGGCCCGACCCTAGTGTGAGTGGGGGCCGAGGCCGGGTCGGGGGGATCGAAATATTCGGCGCGGGCCGCACGGGGGCCCAGATAGCAGGCAATATCAGTGAGGGGCCGGGGCCTGGGGGCCGGCCTCGCATTGAGGGCCTGGGCCGGACCCCTCGGTCCCCGCACAGGGTTGGCTAGGGAGCGATGCAACCGTAATCGATATTGCTTCTTGATGAAAAACTGCTAAGTTATTGATCGTCCTTGAAAAACTACTTCAGGTGCTTGGCGGTCATCTCTCGGATCCGGCTAACTGGCCATTCGTTGCCTTCATTGATACTCCGGGTACGGTTGGCATAACCAAATTCGTGCTAAGCGACCTTTTCAGAATCCGTTGGCACTGGGGCACTCATATCACCGAGCTACGTACTCACTGCTGCGCACGTCGTGTTTGTCGAGGAAGGAGGTCAGACCAGAGTGTTCGTTCTTTTCCAGAGAACTAAGTGACGGAAGTCTCGTCCAATGTTTAACTGAACTTGCGAAATCATCTAAAATTAGTTGAACTGAACCAAACCCAGCTTAATTTAGTTCATTGCGCGACAAATCCAAACAGTCAAAAGAGGGAGAACCGTTCCCAAATAAGCTAAGTAACGCCCTAAAGTAGCCTTTTGAGCAACACTAACCACCGAGGATCGTTAGCTTATCCAAAAATACATTTTTATTTTTCTTCACCAAGCTGCTATTACAGCGGCGGCAAGTATTTAGCGTGGGGGAGAGGGGGGTAACGGGGGACACTTTGATGAATAACAATTTTTAAAAAGTTGTAAATTTTTAAGGTAAAATGGCTCTATATTAGTTAATAAAGCCTAAATATGCCATTTTTAACGTTGTTTTAGCGTTCTTAGGCAATTTTTACCCCTTTTGACCCATTTTAGCGGTCCACTCCCCTGTCCCCGACCTCCACCCCCTACCCTGGAATACTAAGTACGCCCCTGACAGCCGCTTCAGATAAACTTTCATTGAACTGAATTGTTGGCAACTGAACTGAACTAGAATCAATCGAATAAACGTCGCATAAAAAACCCTGGTTCAGCGCAAATGGAGACTAGTTCTCATGTGAGGCCTTTTCGTGGTTTAGCGCAGCACCCGAGTCGCTGACAATAGATCTATTGCAAACGAGTGACGGCAGCTTTCAACACACGCGGCACGGGGCGGAGGTCACCATACTCGACGACAGATTTGTCACCGAGTGGATCGACCCCGCGTACGACGTTGCTCTCGTTCGTCTGAACGAATCTGTGGATGCGGGTAGGGTCAGTAGGGCTAAAGCGCCCTGGGCAAAATTCCTTCCCCGCCATGTTCTGCTGTAACTAGGTTAATCTTTTGTTTGTTTCGCAAATGACCCGTTGAACCCGTTACGTGTTCACAGCAAGTCTCAAGTGCCTGGCAATAGAAAGAAGGGTTATGCATTTTAGTCGTCGTTGAGCCAGCTTGCTTACCAGAAGAGTTTCGCGAGACTCTCGGCGAGTTTGCGTCTGTGGCCGGATACGGACGGCATATCGGTATGAATTCCGCTTAGGGTCGATCGACCGAAACATTGGAGACTCTCCATTCTTTAGGTTCTCAATCGTCGGACACCGTCGCCTGCGTGAAAACATACTTCCGTTCCGAGGCGTCGATCGGTGCAAGGTTTTATTTTCAGAACAGTATCAGGATTCAGACTTAGAAGAGCTGGGACTAATCTTTCAGAACAGCAGTCATGAAGAGGACATTTTGTGCACTGGACAGGGACCGCATCTGGAAGACCCTTATCGATACCCGCATGCGGTGAGGGCGTTTACTACTTGCTTCGTAACAAGTTACGTGTCTCCAGGGAGACAGTGGCGGACCGCTTTTGGTTAACTCGCATGGAAGATGGTTCGACGTGGGAATTGCACATGGGTACGACTCAAATATGGAATTGTACCTGGCGTATCATCGAGTCACGTCTCGCTGTGACTGGGTTCGGAATGTCACCAAGGGTGAAGCGGAATGCATCGCGATTGAACAGCAATAGCTTCACCTGCAAACATTACACCTTGCTTACTATCCCATTGATTGTACTTCCCTCCTAATGTCTTTTAAAAAAAAAGAGTCGAGTCGGAAATCCGTCCCTTTCAGCCAAAATGCCGTTCGGAAAATAATGTCAGAAGCCTCAAAATAGGGCGATCAACGCCTTTGAAACCAGGCGGGCTTCAAGAAGTTCAAAATCTTGTCCCGCATATGCTTAACGCCACGCTTATCGTACCATGGCGGTTTCTACGTACAATGCGTGCCACTACGATATAGCATCGGCCCTCGGCTTTTGCGTGTCGCTATTTGTTTCATTCGAGCACACCTGGCGGTACAACATTTGTGTTGAGTGTAAGTTTCCGAGCTTCAAGGAAATTCTTTACGGGCACGATATTGGCCGCATCCCAAAATTTGCACTGAAAATCCCTATTTTTGAAAACAGGCAGGGCTACACACGATCGGGTTACGCCTACAGGCTAGCTACCAACATACACAAGGTTAACAGCGGGGTTTGCACTTCGCCCGAGTGCATCACCCTCACCCTTACCTCATCCGGGTGAGGGTGAAGAGTTCCGCCTCGCCGGGGTGAGGGTGAAACATGGGTGATGTCGTAATAGCTAGCGTCCAGAGCATTATTAGACTGCTGTAGCAGCTTATCCACGAGCGAAAAATGCCGCAAACCTGCGAGCCTTTTGATCAGCACCCTTAAAACCCGTTTCGACAACGGCTCAAAGCGGGAAACGATGTGAGGTCGAGCGAAATTTTTCACCTGACCCATGGTGAAGGTGAGGTGAGGGTGGAATTTTTCGGGGTGAATTGAGGGCAAGGGTGAGGGCAAGGGTGGTTTTTCTAGGACTTCCAAACCCTGGTTAAAAGTAGCGGTTTCGGCAAATGACAACATATGCTTATATTAACGTTTTGCAACTAAAAACAACACACATATAGTGCGTATTAATGATCCGACTACCTTAAACTGACGCTCACCTAGAGTCCGACTTTTTGACCAGCGGTATAACACTTACGGCCTGCCCTTGTCTTGACGTGTCCTGGTTGACCGCCACAACGAAGCCTAAAGGTTCAGTTTGATCCACGGGGCAACTGGTTAAACAGGAGACCATCTTTAGCTTAGTGAGCCAACGCCTCCTTCCAAACTAGGTTTACAAGCTTCGAAATGGACAAAACCCCTTTTGCGGCGTAATTCTGAAAGTTAATGGTATTATTTAAGGTGTCATGGACGCAGCAGCTGACCTTCGCCTCGTCGTCCAAGCACTCGTTGACACGCAAGGGGAGCGGCGACTAGTCGTCTTTCTTGAACTTCACGAAGCGTCCCTCAAACATCTTTGTGCCTGCTGCAGGTTTGTTTTCTTCGTGGGCTCTGGTCACTGCACACGACCTCTGCATCCCCTGTGGAGCCAGTCTCCTGGGGGACCAGCCGAAGGACGGAAAAGGAGGTTTCCCATCCCCGTTTAGCTACCCAGAGTCGGGAGTAGGTTGTAGAGTGGTCATTACAGCCTCACCGCAATTCCTCCTCCGTCAGACGCTAATGGCTAAATTCCTAAGGTCACATTAATAGGCGAGCGTGCCTATTAAGATTTATGGGGTCCATCTTGGGATCGAAGTGTAGCAAGCCTTACAGCAGCTCGTGCCCCCGCAAGGAACGTACTACGACGAAAACTATCCATGGAGAGTACCACGACGGCTGGATTTCGTGCAGCCGCCTTGATAGCCTGCGCATAGCGCTTTGTTTGGTATGAGCTGGCCTGGCAGTACTTCCGCGCGTACGGGATTACCAGCCCGTATGTCCTCACTTTTCGCGGTAAGAAGGCGTTTAAAGCTTCTGGCTCCGTTGTGATGTTTCCGTAAGTACCCCCTGATACATCTGCTTCGTCGTGCTTTTCTTCACTTTGCTTTCGAGTAGCGTTAGTTATTCGTCCACAGTGCAACGACACAATACTGTTATTAATCCGAATAGTTTGTACCCAAGTTCGAATGACCCGCAAGAGCAAAAGGCGACTTAGAATAAACGTGCATAAGTCTTTCTTATGTTCTTCCATATTTTTCACAAGTGTTGTCCACACAGTAAAGGCTTTAAATGTCATCGTGCTATCCTTGGAACCAACTGGTGGCAGTTCTAAGGCTTTAAATGCCATCGTGATATCCCTGGAACCAACTGGTGGCAGTTCTATCCTTGTTAATATACTTTAACATCAAAGTCAAAGGGCTCATAAGCTAGGTATACTTGTTCCCTACAGATCGCGCTTCATTTTATAGCAGTTTCTAACCAGTGTTTGGTCCGCTTAACAGGCTCATCTCAGGCAGAGCCTCTTGGAAGAGCTGGTCGATCTGAGCGATCTGCGGATGCGCGTGACCACCGACCATCTGAAGGATCACTCGGTCGGCGGTGGTAAGCACTGCGCCGGCTTGTCGCAGTTCTTCGAATGCGTAGTGTCTAAATACGTGTGTCGTAAGGACAACGCGAGCAAGAGAAGCCATTAATCCAATTTTCGCTCTAAGTTTAGTTGGTGTCGGCGGTAGCATGCCATGCCCTAGACATGCATGCGTGTAGTCATGCCTACCGAGCGGCACCCCACGTAGAAGCGTGTCATTAACACGAATTACACTGCAAAACGGGCACTTGCCTGTCTTCCGGGTTGTAGGTAGTCGTAGCGTTGACGACGACGTGAACTCCAAGGCCATGTTCAAGCAAGTCCACCGCGGTTTGGAAGACGCAACAGTGGGCGGCAACACCGCAGACGATGACGTTCTTCACTTTCCCGGCGAGATGTTCCTTGAGGACGCTGTACGCCGAGAAGTTCACCTTCGGCAGCACGACGGCGTTGAGCTCTTTGAGAAGCGGTTGCAGCTCGGCGATCGTATGGCCCCACTCTAAACTTGGGCGGTAAAGGAAGTAGCCGTAGCTGCAGGGTACTGGGTGCGATGGCAACCTATGTGGGAATACGGACATTAGTACGGTGAAGAATAAGGCACGGCGGGCCAGTAAACTACAGAGTACGGTACGGCTCTTGTTTCCTTATTTCTAAAACCGTACCGTACCGTAATATGACCCTGGTACGAACGGGGGGGCGGGGGACAGTACTACACGCGCCGTTCCGGTCTGTTTTCCGCTCGGTTCTGCTGCTATAACGGAACTGCAGATCGGCGTCAAAAATGTGCTGTTCCGGTGCCGTTTTGTTTCGTTGTTAGTGGAAAGGGCACGCCCTTGCTTCACTCAGGACGGCACGGTAAGAGAGGGGAGGGGGGGGGGTCAGAACAGAACGGTAAACGGGTAGGGTGGATCCGCGACAGGTGTAGTCAGTGCGGTACGGAGCGTATGGCTACCGGTTGTCGATCTTGTCTTGTTTGTTAAAAGAATTCGGCGAGTTTTTCGAAATTCCTCAAACGCTGTAGTCTTCTAGTTAGCAGGGACGCGTCTGATGCCTCTCGAACGTACGCTGTGGAACATGTTCCGTGACGAATGTTCTTAACCCGAGAATCTTCGCGGCCTCCAGCAATCGTAGCGTCACCCTGATCACGTCGGCGGAAAGAAAGCGTTGTCCGCAGTAGTCCCTAGAAGTCGCTAACGGCTACGCTTTCACGAAAGGAGTAAATTTGCCACCTTACCGAAAGCTTTCCTGCATGTCAATGACCAAGAGAATAGTGTCTTTGTCGGCAATGCTTAGCTTCCTGTGTCCGCCGACGACAATTCCATTGATTGCGGGAGTCATCCTAGGAGGCGCACATTACGTGAAAGATCGCTACTGGTGTAAGAGGGACGCTCATTTTCTGAGACCGCGTACAAACTACGAACGGATAAGTATTATGTCGTGACATACGGGGCTCAGATCAAAAGATATATAGTAGCGAAGGAAACGCCAGTCTTCCGTCCTCCGTTAGGCAAAGTCAGTATCTCCTACGAGTATGACCGCCAAGAAAAGATCAGTTCTCGACATCATCGCGTCTTAAATACGGATTTTGAACCGCTTTTACGGAAAGGCTTTTTCGGTGAGCAGTCGGTGCGCGTAAAGTTGGAGAACTACAATCACCTTTTTACGCATCTGACGGAAACAAAGAGACGTCGGTTCGTGCCTTGTGAAACGAAAACGTACGCGATGAACTGAACCTTGGTCGGACCAACGCGCTCAGTTTAACGTAGACTCACTCATCATTTATCACGATTACTGCAGTTTCTGTGTGGCAAATGTTGTTGTAAAGGCTGACCGCTGATCTTTTTTGCATATGAGAAGTGTGTAAAGTGTTTTATTCGAAGCTAACCTCCCGAAAAAGGAAGTGTAACTGCTACAACAAGAAAATTTTAGTCGGCGACACCTTCTATCAACGCTACCCATTTACACCCAGCCAGTGCTATCCACTGTGGAATGCTTTTGTGTCAGTCGGGGATGGGTCACAAGATAAGTCGGGGCCACGCACACCTTTCTAGTAAGTTGAAACGTTGGCATTCGAGGCTGGCTGAAGCGAATATGCATCGTGCCGTCTTGAATGGTAGTTCCATTCTGCTCGAATTTTCTGTACGATTCTAGGCACTTGCGTTTTTTCATAGTCGCAAAGCAGCCAATCGCTTTCAAATCTGCCTTCCCACGAGCAGGGACGAACGGTTGCGTACACTTCTGAAAATCGCATATAGGCAAAAAAAAACCTGCATAAGCGGCACGCTTAAGCATGCAGCGTATGCCGTATTCAATGCTCGGATGCCGTCTTCGTCGAGGGAGTTGTAGGCGCCCATTTGTCCAGCGTAGAAGGCATATCCACTGCGCATCATACAGTGCATGCATGTGAAGTTTACACGTGTCAGTGCTGTCGAAGCCCATGGTAGAGTTAGACGGCCGTACCGTACTACGGTCCGTACCGTATTCCGTACCGTATTCTACGGTACGGAGTACGGTACGGGGGGTCATACTTAGTACGGAGTAAGGTACGGCGTGAGTTGCTAGCTAAAAATGCACTAGTACTGGCCGTAGTACGGCTATAATACGGAGCCGTACCGTATTCTACGGTACGGAGTGGGTCAGTACGGTACGGAGTACGGTACGGGGGGTGTCGCGTCTAACTCTAGCCCATGGAAGACGCTGCCGACGTTACTATGTACTAGGGATAGTCGGCCGTGACGTGACGTTATGCCGTGAATCACGTCTCGGCTTAGGGCCCAGGGCCCGTCACGGGGAGGGTCATCACGCAACGGCTCACGTCGCGGGCCCTAATACTGCCGTTAATGCACGCCGTGACGTTACGTGATTTGCAGTGATAGTGCAAAACCGTGATTTAAGAGATCACGTCACGGCTCACGTCACGGCGGTGCCCCGACTATCTTTACTATGAACCAGCAACATGCGACGAACAACAATAAATGAGAGTCTTTTAACAACGCACCTTGCAAAGAAATTTTTGAATAATGTTAGCTTTTAAGGAGCGGGCCGTGCTGAATACGTAGCGTGTGACGCCTGTAGTCAACTTACCGTGGAGACTAACTGCCTTTAACGTGTGGTCACTTACTCCTGACCATGCGGATAACAAAAGAATAGACCAAAAATGCGACTTGATTCGGTCGACATTCGTTCTTACGATACGCTGCCTTTCGAGCAAGTAAGTTTTGGTAAATTAGAAGAGGATGATCCGGGTAAGCGGACAATGATTCCGTTCTCGCGTTATCTGGTGTTTCTTCTAGCTGCAGATACCGGAAAGCCAACTAGTTGATCGGATGAAGCAAATTCTTGAAACCTCTAGAGCCCTACGAACTACATAGTAATAACGACCGCATGACATCGCACCTCGCCGCACGAGTCAACGGTTGATTGCTCTGATTAGTCTTTCTGGATCCACCAGTGGTACCTATGTTCGGAAAGAAGGACCACTAAAGCCTATAGTTCTGACTACGTGAATAAAATAGCACCGCATAATTTTGTCGAAGTTGTCAAATTAGATGTGCAGAATGAAAGCGCGAAGCAGAAACACGCGAGGCGAGACCTGCGAAAAGGTAAATGCGACGTAGAGCCATGCGGTACATACGCATGCTAGGCAGGATCGTGCGAAGCACGAGCATTCACGGCAAGAGCAAGCAAATAAGAATCCTGCGAAGCAGAACTTAACCTTAGGAAACTGTTCTGAAATTATCGTCGAGTTATCGTTTAAAAGTTCCTATAATGATCCATCATTGTAGCCTAAAGCGCTGTGCTAAAGCGCCTGACAAGGTTTCTACCAAAACCCGAGATTTTGACTTTTGCCGACGCTATTTTTATGCTTGACTCTTTATGCTTGTCCACCCACGTAGGGCTCGATTCGATAAACTGTTTCCGCCATACCCACTATGTACACGCCCCTGTCCACACACGTTCTTCAGAGAGAACATAGCACTATAATGCAGCCTCCGTACTATGGTTTCTGTGGTACAAACGTTCTCGACTACCTGAGTTCCTTGTAATACTAGGCGGATTTGCATACATCTTTATACACCGCTTGGAAAAACAAAGTGGAGAGTGGATTAAACGGTGATAATTGCAACGAAAATGGGTATCGAATTCGAGATTATATTATTGCCATTGGTTTGAGTGACTCGAGCGAGTGTCCGGTGGTTACTTGCCCCTCTTCTTGGGCTTCTCCGTGGCGTTATCCGCGTGCAGCTTGGCCATCTTCTCAGTGAGGCTCCATTTCGACCTTGTCCCGCTGTCGGTCCGCAAGCAAGTCCTTCTTGTCCTCAAGCAGCTTCTGGTTCTCCTTCTGCATCGTCTCCAGCATCTTCTCGAGGCCGTCGAGCTTCGCCTTGAAGTCCTGGCAGCCAGTACAATTGAGAGCGTCTCCGTCTAAAACGCGACCATTCACTCGACTAAGGCTAAAAAGATCGGGTTGCTTACCTGGCCAACCGCCTTCGTTTGCTCGCTTCAGCGCCTGCACCGTACTCTCCAGGTAGACCAATGGTTTCTGCTGGATGCTGCTCGAGGTAGGACGATCTAAAGACCCATTGTAAGATTTAGTGAAGAAGGGGCATGCGTCGACTACGGTCAAGGTGCCGTGCAAAGTAACGAGGTTTTTGGCAGGTTGTGAGCCCGGGAATACCTAATGGGGCGATGGACCGTAACAAAGACTAACCGGGATCCTCATTCGCGTAGGCCAACTTCTGCATGTCGCGAACGGCCTGGGCGATTCTGTCGCTTGCCTCTGCCGCTTTCTTCTCGAGCTGCGCAACTGAAACCCAAGTTGCTGTCTTCTTCTGCTTCAGATATTTGAGGAAAAATCCACTTACTTTTTTCATTTGCGTGCCGAAGAGCGATGTCGGAACGCACACTCGGTTCGATCGCAGCATCCAGTGAAGCCTTCGAAGAGTCCGCCAACGCCGCTAGCTTCTGCATGGCATTCAGGCGAAGCGTCGACTCTCGATTGGCGGCATCAAGTTCAAGCTCGACTCCCTCGATATTTTCGTTGGCCACGCTCAATTCTCCAGCGAACTGAGCAATGAGCTTCAGAGCTATTGTCAGAGCCTTCTGCTTTGTGCGATCACTCAGAATCTCAGCGTAGATGGAGCCCATATCGTAGACGGTGACGCCAATAATCTCTTCGAGCTGACTGGCCAGGTGAACGGTGTCTAAAAACGGATTTTAAACTCCTCAATCCCAAGTCCGCCGCTAAGTTATCTCGGTCAGACTGAGCTACATAGTGCTAAAATGTTCTCTGGAAAAGCGTCGACTCTACCTAAAATGAATCAGAATTTTGACTATAATTGTCGCTTTGAACTATGAACAGGATAGCACATTCTGCTGCTTTCCAGAAAGCGGCTACGCACTTACATCTCCTTCCTTCTTTGGTTTTCGCCGTCATTCGCGCAATCATGGTCTTGCACATCTCCCTGAGGCGTCTAATCTTGGAGGCCACGTCCCCGTTGTCGTTGGCGCAATCCGCAACGTCCGCTTCGAATTGCTTAGCTGAAATCGTTCAGTTTCAGCAACTGCACAAGGCAGCGGAGTCATAAGTTGGTGACAATGTCGCATGTACCACAACTTTAGAAAGAATGGCCCACCTTCATCGACGCCCAGGGCGGATTCGACGTGCGGGACGACCCTCTTCGCGACTTTCTGAAGGTGCTCAAGGTCCATCATGTCCGTGGTGATGCAGGTGGATTCGAGAATGTGCGTCATGGCTGCGGTACGGAACCTAAATCGTGCTTGGATGAAGGTGAGCAAGAGCTGCAGGAAAAGTAAAACAAGTGGCAGCAGGGCCGTAGGCAGGATTTCAGCATAGGGGGAGGGGTGGGATGGAGGTCGGAAGCGGGGGGGGGG
>JNEY01000212.1:179835-203719 GCA_020875895.1 Aphelenchus avenae
GCTCCTCAGCACCGTCCATTTTCGACAAGAGCTCCACGCCGTCCAGGATGATAATCTAAAGGAAACGACAAAATGACAGTATTTTAGAGGCCTAGCACATGCGTTATAAAACAAGGGTGGCTAACGCGCCGCTGGCTACTTTGTTCGCTAACATTCAGTTCTTGTTGAAACCCATTTTCTGGGCGCTTCTTAGTGTGCATGTTTAGTACCACGCATTTTTAGCCATTACAGGAGGCCCTCCCACGTACTTGGAAGACGTGATCTGACTTTTGCCGTTGCACTTATGTTCACGGGGTGTAACCAACGTGATCGCTGGGTCAAGTACGTGCGCACGCTTGTGATTAACAACGATGCGCTTCCTGCTCCTTTCCTCTGATAAGAAGGTTTAACGTGCCACGAAAGCGTAACTGACGCTGTCCGAACGCAAGATTCCCGTCAATCCCGGATTAAATACACTTTCCGGACGTATTAACCCATATTAGGCCGTCATACGCCACGGGCAGGAATCGTTGCTCCTTGTACGCTGATAAAGAGGTATAGGGTGCCACGAACTCGTAACGGACGCAGTCGGAACCGATTATTCGGGACAATCCCTGATTAAAGGACGCTTTCCGGATGTCTTAATCCGCTTCATGCTATCACAAATCATGTTCAGAAAACGATTCTGACGTCTACGGAAACATGCTACAGTCTGGCCAGTGTGGATCGTCGCCATAAAGGGCCAACAGTCACACTGATACGCATACTCATTGTGATTCCAAGTTTCACCATGGTGAACCTTCAAGCCTGCCTTCTTCTGGGCGTGTGCCTGGCCGTTGGAGCCGCTGCACGGTGTCCCGCGGGTACCTTTCAAGGCCTTCGACCAGTCCGACTGCTATATGTTCGGGCCTGTGGGCAACAACACATCGTGGCACGCGGCGCAAGGAATATGCGCCGCGAAAGGTGGCAGCCTCGCTTCCATTGAGGGTCCGCTCGACAACGCCCTGCTTAACGGCATGGCGAATTCGGCGGGCTTGGAAGCGTTCTGGCTTGGCGGCTACCGGAACGATTCCCTCAAGCAATGGCGGTGGCTAGACGGAACCGCATTCGACTACACAAACTGGGCCAGCCGTAAGCCAGGGTCGTATTTAGGATTAGATGATACGAGGGGGAGGTTCGCATTCCCCATTTGGGGTAGTCAAAACAGGGCCCTAAAATGGATCAGAACTGGGCCTAACTGGCTAAAAGAACGCTCTAAAAAGCGTCTTATTTGAACTTATTCGCAGAACAAGCACTCCTACGAAGCTCTTAGCGCATCGTAGAAGCATGGAAAACGTCACTACAGCTGTTGTTTCTTGCCTTAATGCTAAACTTGTCAAAGGAGAATACTGCAAGCGACATTGCGGCACACAAGCTGACCTCTTCCCCCCCTCCCCAGGCGGAAGGCCCGAAAAGCAGACGGTCCGGCCACTGTGTAGGCTATGCTGTAGCACTTAGAATGCACATGACATCCAGAAGCGACAAGCGGTTTTCAGGGGGTGCCCCGCTACCGCTGAGCGGCACTGTAGGCCAACCACACGCGCAATGCTCATGTCTTGCGAGCAACGCGTCAACGGGCAAATGGCAAGGCGCGTCGTGTGAAGCGGCAAAACCGTTTGTATGCAAAATACGCCCTTGCCAAGCACCGCCAGCCACTGTCGACGGCAAGTGCCTCGAAGGCTGGACGTACATCGAAGCGGCCAAGAAGTGCTTTAAGGTTCGTCTATGGACCCAGTTAGCCTCTATCTTTCCGTGTAGGCTCTTCCCGGCAGCGCGGACTGGAAAACTGCGTATGCTTCATGCAAGCTCCTCGACGCTGAAATGGTGACTATCTCGACGGGTGCCGAGAACACTGCAATAACCGGTAAGACAACCACCCAGAGACTCTTCCATTAAAAGACCCGTGTATGCAGTCTTCAACAAATGCGAATTTTTGCGGTTCGGGTCTGGCGGTATGCGGCGTGTCAAGACCTCTAGGCTCTAAACTAGTTAGATTGCCGAATAATGACATTACCTATGTCATTTTTAGCTAATTTTGGCCAAACTGTAATGAGTGTGGGTCAATGTTCGACCATCTTAGCCTAACTTTTCCGCTGCTGAGTCTACCCGGGTCTTTCCTGATTCGGGGGACCCGGACCCGACCAGACACGGACCACGGTCCACGACCTGTCCGGACCCGCCTGCACACTATTGTATACGCGCATTTGAAGTTCCGTCCTATACGGAATTCCGATTTTCGGGGTATTTTTGCTGGTCCGATTTCAGGAAAAATCGGAATTTTATGCACTAGGCGGCATGGCCCGCCGCTATTCGATGCCCAAGAAATTCTCGCTATGTTGCTAATTTTGGCTTCTAATTTGCTTTGAGTAGCCTGTAGTGGGACTTTTCCAGTGGTGTAAACGACTTTTTTGACATCGAAACCATTCTCTTTATCACGTCAAGCACTTTACTGAAGCGGATCATCCATTCCGGTCCTTACACGATTCCCGTCAAAGGATCCAGCTTAAAAGGATCCAGCTTCGATTTTCCATTTTCGGGATTTAGGCCGGGCGTTCCCGGACACCCCTGTAATTCGGCGTTAATTTGCCCGAACGTTCGCGTGCCTAACATGTTCAAGTTGATTCTCATCAAAACCGTTCAGATTTCCTGGCGTCAAAAAGTGTTTCGTCGGCCGCGATCGGTATGCGGAATGCGGCAGACGTGAAGTACGAAGATGGTGGCCATTCAGTTGGTTTCGACGTGGTCTCCGCCGTCCAGGTGTGGATTTGGGTGGACGGGACGTACCCGTTCTACAAAAACTGGGCTGGGCAAGGGCCCGCATCCGGGATCGGGAACAAAGGTAAGTCATGGGGGCTTCCTCACCAGGGGTCTCAAACACCCCCTTGATCAAGGGGGTACCCCCTGAATTTGTCCTTTTGCCCCTGATTTTCACGAGCAAATTCAGGGGGGATAGAGTCATACTTGTGTAGTAGTACTGAATTTTTTTCGTGTAGAAAGCACATTGTTCCACTGAAATAAGTCGTTGGCTTCGCCTGCGGCGGGCTAAAACGCAATTTCCTTCGGAAATCACGTTTTATTCGTAAAAATTCCGCCTGCAACGGCAGAATTTTTCGGGCGAAGCTTTCCTGGGCGGAAAGCTCAGAGAGGCATTTGAAAGGTGCTTTTTGAAGCGTTAGTAAATCTCTTGAAATGCCTGGAAAACAAAGCAGAAAAAATACCCCCTGATTTACCCCCTGAATTTGACTCCTGGCCCCTGAAAAACCCCTGAATTTGACACGCCGGGCCCTGAATCCCGGTTTTGGAGTTGAGACCCCTGTTCCTCACCAATGTTTGCTCTAGTTAACGAGCGGCATTTTCGGTTGGCCTCGGGTGCGAGGGCAAAAGAAGTCCTGGTCTTATAGTGCCCACCACGTTTTGTCATACTGGTACTGTTTTTGTACCGGTACCGAGATTTTACTCAGACTATCCAAAGTAAACACTGCGTTCATTGTTAATAACGGCTATGCTTTTATTCGCTTTTTTTAAATGACGAATTGTGGGCCTGCCAAAGTGGAAATGCACAGCAATCACTCTTCGTCATCTTGAATACACCAATTTAGATCCTATAGGGCAGTTTATCGGAACATGGGGATTAGAGGAGTGGATGGGGGGGGGCTAATATTTCATTTGATCCCTGAGTGTAGTGGTTTAGTGGGGTGCGCAAGTAGGTAGAGGATGGACCTAATAAGTGATTTAGAAGAAACTAGCGTCTGGGATGCGCTTCGCGCAGCCGGCGCCGCTATCCGGGATTACTTGTAGCATGAAGATACGCTTGTTATTAGCGTACTTTATTTCAAGTAGACCCTTCTCGGACCTTATCCTTAACTCCATCACGCCTTCCAAACACGCTTGCCTTCCAACCAACAGATGCAAGAGCGGGATCGCTATCGGATGTAAGCGGACCCTCTCCGTCCGCGGAAGAGCCCCCCCCCCCCCTTGGAAAAATTTTCTTTTCGGAAATCGTGCTAGATTTCCGACATTTCAGCGCTATGGGGAGCGTGTCATAACGGACTCACTATCGCATGTCTATGAGAACCAGAATGTTCATGCTGGAACACCCCCTGCTAGGCCTATTGGCAAAATATATCCTTCTTAACACCTATCACATGTACCACCATCCCCTGACTCGCGTTATATGGGGTCAAAGGGTGCCGAAATGAATAATAATTTGTAATCAGATCTCATAGGCTTTTACTTAAGGCACGACATGGTGTTCCAAGGTGACCTCGAAAATTCACCGTTTTGGGGTTGTTCCCCCCTTTTATCGGGGTCGAAGGGGGCTGCACGGGACAAATATGAAAAATGGTTCGTAATCAGCTGACCAAGGGCTTTCATTCGAGGTACGACATGATGCTCCAGCAAGACTTGGTTTATGCATGTTTCCATAGCGCTCGCTATCGCATGGAAGCAGAGGTCAGGGTTGAACCATTGCGACGACATAATTCTTTCTGTAGCCACCCGATTCAACTGATGCTTTCCGCTTTTAAGTAACCTTATGTTATGCAGGTAGTGAGGATTGCACTTGGGACTCTCTTCATTTGTCGCTCCTGAGCCTGTGGAATACTGATGTTGGTCTCCGGAATATAGGAATTCCTGTACAGTTCCTGCGTCCTCAGCTCACTAGCCTAAGGCCCGAAGGCCCTCAAACAACGTTATGTTAGACCTTCATTCCAACCAACTGCCTCGAGTAATAGCGAACACATTCATAGCGGCCAGCAATGGGCGGAGCACCGGGCCGACGTCATGGGCGTTCGAGTGGGGCTTTTGCGTCGATGTTAGCTACGCCACATGGCTCCCCCCTCTGAACGTCGCCCACGACGGTAATTTTGAGGATGACAAGTAATATTCGAAAGTAACAAATGGGCCAATTCTAATGCTATCCCTGCTTAGCTATGACGTAGATGTTGTCGTCGACGAATGGCACTGGTGGCAAGAACTCGCGGCAGCTGGAACCGTCGGGTAGCCGCTCGAACCGAACCTTCAACAAGGAGACGAGACCCGTTAGGAATTCCAAGGCACCTTTCCGTGGGGCTTTTCGACGATAGCTGTGGAACCGGCTTTGTATATGAGCCCCGAACATATATTCGCAAGTAGAGCCATAGAACCCGCATCACCAAGGCATGGTAGTCGCCATAGAATGTAGTAGTCGCCAGCGTACCTCAATAAAAGTGAACAGCATCGTTAGTAAAGTCAACAGTGGACCTGTTACGGGGCCTTTTTGTAACTTCTACACGCTCAGGCCCTAACGCTAGATGAGACATCTGGTCCTTCTTCTTCTGACTGCTCGTGCCCTAGCGCACTGTCACTATCGTCGCTATCGGATTCGCTACGCGGCGCGTCTCCGCTGTGAAGAGGCAACGTGATGGATTCGGCAAAGGGCTTCAAGTGGTCTACGTGGAGGGTAATTTCCTTTTGGTTTCCTTCCGCTAACGGCTTAACGGTGGCATTTGGTCCTGACAATTTGATGATGCGGTACGGCCCGTTCCAATACGGCCGAAACTTATGACGCTGCCCCTCCGGAACCTGATGCACGTAGCGTAAGACCAACTGTTGCACTTTAAAGCTATGCGGTTTCGCATGCCGACGTTCGTTTTCGAATAAATTCCGCAGCACCTCCTTGGTCTCAATAGCGTCTCGAGCTGCTGTCCACACGGTTTGACTAATTTGCGCTAATTCTTCGCATCGCTTCCGCAATTTCGCTGCTTCACTCTCTTCCCCCTCGACGAGAACTTGTTCGTCCTCGAAAAGTTGAAGCCTCAAATCCGTTCTTGTCCAAGCTTCACGGAGAAAGGAAAGGTAGAAAGGCGACTGCCCTGTGGTTGCATGGATCGAAGTATTATAAGCATGGACCACCTTGTACACGTATTTTGGCCAGTTGGAACCTTGCTTGTTGACATAACACGCTAGCATGTTTGCTAAAACGTGCATGAACCGCTCTACCTGACCGTTAGACTGCTGATGATAGGCGTTGACAGCGTGGTGCTTGTAACCATAAAGGTCAGAAAGTTTCGCAAACGTTTCACTTAGCAGGTTTTGACCTCTGTCAGTCACCAAAATTTCCGGGCAACCTCGCTGACAAATGAGATCCCGCTCAAATGCCTCGGCTATAAGCTCACTCGTTTGGCGTCGCAAAGGGCTAGCTGTTGCCCACTTTGTAAGCGCATCGATTGTAATTAAAACCACGGTGTTGTTGACCCCTCGCACGTACGGACCTCCGATGTCCGCGTGGACACGGGAATTGGGCCTAGTCACTGTGGGCCACCGGTGTATTGGCTCGGTGGTCAACTTTGTCGGAGGTGACTTTCTAGCCATGCATTTTGTGCAAGAACGAACGACGGACGAAACGTCGTCCCGCATGCCATTCCACGTGTAACGCCTTGCAACTTTCTCGTACGTTTTGGTTACGCCAAGATGTGCACCTTCAAGCGGATCTTCGTGTATATCCGAAATGACACGTTCTCGGAGCGCATGCGGAAGTACGATTTTAGCCTGTCCGCTATTGTCGCTTCGATGGATTAAGTCGTTTTTGATCGAATACTGCACTAAGCGCTCAATTAGCGCACGTTTTACTGCTAATTCTTTTGGGTATTTGTGCCGAACCAAAGCGTTATAGACATTTCGCAGGTTTTCGTCTTTCATCTGCTCGTGACGTATTCTCGCGGGAGTAAGCCGAAAGTCGATATCGTCGACGGCCGCTACTTCCGCCGGCTCGCTTGCGTTTTCGCCGTCCTCCGGCTCCGCTGGCTGGGCTCCGTCGCCCGGATACCTCGAAAGGTAATCCGCGAATCGGTTCGAAGCTCCGCTGCGGTGCACGATGTTAAGGTCAAAACCCTGAATTGCTAGTTGGTAACGAAGCAAACGTCCCGTAAGCGTTGAATCCTTCTTCTTCATTAGCGAACATAGTGCTGAGTTGTCGGTTCTCACCGTCGTAACGCCGCAGCCAGTAATGTACGGGGCAAAGAAGAGAACTGACCAGACTAAAGCTGCTGCTTCAAGCTCCACCGACGGGAACTTAGCCTTACTTTTATTGGTTAGCTTAGACGCGTAATAGATGGGATGAACTAGTCCGTCTTTGCCTTTTTGCATGAGGCAGGCGCCAAACGCCGTCTTGGAAGCATCAAACTCGATGATATACTCGTGTCCGATCCATGGTGCTGCTAGCACTGGCGCCGTTGAAAGCATTTCTATTATTGTGTCGAACGCATTTTGACATTCCGGTGTCCACCGTCCAACGATACCGATGACGCGTCCCTTGTCGTCGGTGATTTTTCCTTCGTTTCGCGTTAACGCATATAGTGGTGCCATTATTCGCGCGAAATTTGGCAAAAATCTTCGCCAATACGAAAATGCCCCGATGACACCTCGTAGCTCCGTCATGTTTTTCGGTATTTTCATGGACTTGATCGCAGCGACCTTCCTCTGATCTGGTCGGATGCCATGTTCGGAAACTAGTACGCCAAGGTATCGAACTTCGTTACGGCAAAAGAAACTTTTGTCAAACCGAAGTTTCAGATTAAACCGCTCCAGGACGTTGAAAAACTGCTCGAGGTCCTTCAAGTGTCGATCTTCCGAATTGGCCACCAGGCAGCAATCATCAATGTATATGAAGCAAGATGACGTGAGATAACGTCGAACGTCCTCCATGACCCGTGTCATAATCGCTGGGCCATTCTTAATACCGAAAGGAAGCCGTAATGCCTCGAACTGCCCGTACGGTGTCACAAACGCCGTCTTGTAAATGTCCTCTTCCTTTACGGGCACTTGTGTAAAAGCGCTGGCGATATCGAAACTGCTGTAGTACTTGTGACCGGCGACTTTCTCGATGAGGTCGGTCATTAATGGAATTATGTAAGTACTAGGTCGCAGTTGTGCATTTAACAGTCGATAATCTACGCATGTGCGCCATTCCGTACCTCCGGCCTTGCCTACGACCACAATTGGACTGGCATAAGGGCTGTTGCTGGACCGGATCGCTTCTTGATCGTACCACGTCTGAAGTTGCTTCAAAACCACTGGTTCAAGCATGTGTGGGATGCGTCGCGGTCTCTGTCGTATCGGTTGTGCATTAGCTAAAGTGTCAATGGTCGCTTCTATCGGACCACAATACTTGCCAATCACCCCGTCGTCCTGCACGAAACTTGCGCCGTGCCGCTTCAGTATGTTCCGTAAGATCACTTTCCCTGCTGGCGTCAGTATCGAATGTCGAAGATCAAGTTCACGATCCAGCTTTGCTTCCCACAAGCGTTGCTTTTCCGATGTCCACTCGGTGCGTCGGTGTTTCAGTTTAGAGCGTTTCTCACCTATTCGCCTTGTTCTGTCATGCTTCCGATCAAGAAAACGGCAATAATTTGCATCTGCCTCACGTTGTCGTTCATCTTCAACGGCGTTAACTTCGAAGACTGGGTCAGTAATGTCCTCTGGAGCAACTTCTTCGGCTTGTGCTAACACTGAATTAGCCCGAATGTGCACTTCGTTGTTGCCGGAATTTAGCACGCGAACGAATATTTTCCGATTCATTTCAGGTCGGACCGCATGTAGCGAACGTCCTACCATGACTGAATAACAATGTGGTCTTTCGGTGACTAGGTAATTCCGTCCTGCTACCGGCGTTTCGCAGAATTCCGCCTCGATGAAATTGTCTGAACGTGGCTGTAACCGTAGATCCTGAGGTACTTTGATTCGCAAAGTATCGTCCTTCCTGCTGGTCTGTTCGTCTAGCAGTGCGTTTACGAAGTCGAGCTCGTCTTTCGCGAATTGCACTTTTCGCGAGCCGAAATTAAGCACTACTTTGTGGTCCGGTGCTAAAAGTCGAATGAGGTCCATGCCCATGACGAGTGGGGCTGGGCAGTATTGATCTCGGGCCACGTAAACCTTGTGCCAAATAGATCTGTCTCGAAGCTGTACCTCCGCGTATGTTGATCCCACGAACGACATTTTCGAGCCGTTCGCCGTAGACGCATGCTTAGCATCTCTAGCGTCAACCGGAAGTGCGAGTGCCCTTGCTTCTTGCTGGCTTAGGATCGATAACGACGCTCCAGTATCGAATAAGCCTTCTGTTTCGTGGTTGCTTACTTTGACTTGCACCCGAAGGGCTTTACCAGTTGAGCAGACCACGTGGTCTTTGCTGCCATCATCAAGTCGAAAGGTTGCAATACGCATTCCGTCTATTTCCGCTGTTTGCGTCTCGCTATTGACAGAAAAAGTGTGTCCGAGGCTTTGCAAAAGCTCAACTGTGTCGCAGCCTAACATTACTGGCTGCTCGCCTTCACTACCTCGAGCCACTAGTACCGCAATGTCGAAGTAACACTGACCGATCTGTATGCAAATGTCGGCTTGTCTCCTAAGGTCGCAACTCATGCCGTCAGTAGGGCCGTACTGGTCCGCATACTTGTCATGTAGATCTATGTCGAGTCGCTGAAGAAGGGCCTCATGTATAACAGTTCGTTCGTTGCAAAGGTCGACTAATGTTGGCACTTGAATGCCACTTCCTCTTTTGCAAGATGTTTTGCATTGGCTGCCTACTGTCGTTAGTATGCAAACCGGCTGCTTCGTCCGACTAGTGCTCGCGTTTTCTGCCGAAAAAGTGAACGTTTCCGTGCCTATTTGCCTGCAGCTCTCAGCTAGCATCGGCGTCGTGTGGCGAATTTCGGCTAAGGAACCGACAGATTGGTCTTCGTTGACGCTAGCTTCTTGCGGACTGTCTCTGACTTGCATGATGTTGTCAAATTCTTCATCGGTCATGTTCCACGTGACCGGCTGAGGTTTAACGGCTGCTTTTTCCTGGACTCCTTCGTCCATTGCATGTTTTAAACCTCTGTTTCTGCGTCGTTCACACTGCCAGTTATTTGTCCATGTGGCGATGGTTACGTCAATTTCCGCTCCGTCTGCGTCCAGGATGCCGGTGAAACGAAGGTTGTCCCTAGTAAGTGTCGGGAACGCGTTTGCGAAGACTGTGCCGTATTCTAGCAATGCGTCGGTTACCCGATCTCGACGTCCGTCTACTTCTATGCCACTGTTTAGCGAAAGTCTTCCTGGCACTTTTCGATCGTTTCCATAACGCCCAAGTTGGTCAATGCATTCCTGAATTCGCCTCAAATCGCACGCGATATTCGAAGCTAAACCTGCTGAGTCGTAATGCGAAATCAATGAGTATTCGCCTTCGTATCGAAGCCCGAAGTCTACCATCTTGACGTTTGGAAGCAACGCATTGATGTTGATAAGCGTGTCATACGCTATTGTCCACGTGTCGTCGTCAGGCCTGTAGTAAACGACGAAGGTTAGCGCCGTAACTCTTGTACTGAAGGTCAAATCACTGAACACGATGCCTAGCGATGATGGTTCACGCGTTTTATGAAAGACAGTGATCACTCCGTCTGATGTCATGTCGTCGAGAATTTCCGCTGAGAAGACAAGCTTCTCCAACGATATTGTCCCGTTGCAGTCGTATTTGACGAACGCGTCCACTGCGACATGTAGGGAAAATTTCTGTAGCCGGCTCGGCATGCAGTTGAGGGTGAATGGCGCTAATCATGTCATCACGACGCTTCCGTTCCGTTTCGCTGATTTCTAGTGGCTTGTTTTGAAGTTGCATGTCGTAGCGAAAATCAGGTGATATCGGTATACTGCTATCGCCGTAACCTTGATTTCCGTCGATGCGGTCTTGCCGCTCTGACTGAACAGTGACAAGACTGTCCAGTACCGGTACCGAAATGAGCGTTGAATTGATGAATACTTGCCCTGCGTTTGCATTGATGGAAAGTTCATGTCCTGTTCGGCAGATGTCCTCCATAAGGTCGGCTCCGAATAGCATCGGGTAAGCGCAATCGGCGTCTGTTACTACCAGAACCGTCGTCCACAGTGACAAATCAGCCACTTGTACCGTCGTGTAGGCTTCTCCTATCACGTCGATGTTGGTCCCATTCGCTGCCTTGTAGTCGAAATTCTCGAGGATGGTTACTTGAGTGCCCAGCCTATTCAGAACTGACGCTCGTAACAATGTCCGTTCACTGCCGGAGTCGAACGCGCTAAGTACTTCCACAGATTCCGATGCGGCTGTGACACTCGACAATGTGACTGCGACGAATAATATGTCGGGAACCCGTGCCAAATCGGTTTTCTGTCCTAATGCTACGCTGGCTTGAAAATCAACTGTTGTTCCACCAAACGGAAGTGTTTTCCACTGCATCACACCTGCTATTCGATTCACGGCTTGAATCACGTCGGTGCCGATTACGAACTTGTTGCCCGGGACTGACGCCGTTTCGGTCATGTCCTGGCGGTGAGAAGCTTTTGCTAAACGGTCGTACTCGGCAATAACCGCTATCACTGTTGCAATTTCGAAGCCGTTCCATCGAATAACTGCTTCGGCTTCACCTGCTTGGTAGAGTTTCGTTCCATTTAACGTTGTTGATGGCTCTTTACCGACGAGTCTAGACAGCCGAATTTGCAGGCCTATCGCTTCTGCGAACGCATGATTGACGAAGGTAATACGTGAAGCCGTATCTACTTCAGCTATCGCTGGTTCACCGTTAATCTGCACTTCCACTAGCGGCTTGAATTGCTGGTGCTCCCGGAGTACGTGTGAGCACAGTCGCTGTTTGAAGCAAAGATGTTGTTGTCATCTACCATTACTTGCCGTTTCGCTAAGTTGAAACCTACTCGGTATCCGAACTGACGAAGCATCCCCATAATGTCGGTTCCGATGAGAAGGTGCTTTTCACATTTAGAACCAGAAGCTGTAACTAGCAGACAACAAGGTAAGGCGCGTCCTCCGATTATTATCTCTGTTCGCACCGATCCGATAATCGGTACCAACGTTCCGTTCGTAGCGTAGATATCGGGAACGCCGTCTCGAACTTCCTGTATCGCGACGTTGATTCGCCAGTGACGATTGACTGGTAAGCCTAGTTTCTTGGCAAATCTTTCGCTGCATATGGAAACTGCTGAAGCTGTATCCCAAACGGCGATGACGAATAGATTCTGCACTTGCACGAGCACCGTTGATCAGAACGGTGCCATCACGTACTCCTCCTGATGTACGACAACGTCTTCCTCCGACTGTGCCTTCCGTTTTACTCCTCGTTCCTCCGATGCTGCGACAGCGTCGAAGTATGCTCGAATGCTCAGCTTGTTACGAACACTGCTGCTTTGTAGGTGTATTTCACCTAGTAGATCGTTAAGCCGTCGAATGATAGGTATTCCTATCAGCAGCGATTCGGCGTGAGGGTCGCCGCTAACCCAGACTTCTGCCTTGACCGTTACTTGTCGGTTAATCTGGAGCGTCACCACTGCTTTACCTAGAAGCACGACGTCTGTTCCGTTGACTGCTCGCACCGTCCGTTCATGCTTAATGAAGTCAGTGTTGCATAACAAGAAGGTCGTAACGTCGATTGTCGAAATGTCCGAAGCCGTGTCAACGATGGCGTCTACCCGCATACCGTTAACGTATATCGGCATCGAAACGCTTCCGAAATTCTGGTTTCCGACGTTGCTCTTCTTCGTGATAACGTGGCAGCATTCCGGTACAAAGTGGTGCAAGATGATGTCTGGTTTCGGCCTCACTTCTATCGCTGCCACGAGTTCCTTCTGTTCAAACGCTTCAGTCGTCCGTTGTTGTCTGCGCCTGTACGAAGCGAGCCTTCGACGACGCATTTTCCGTAGTGATGAGCACATAGGATACCAAAACGGTGCAGTGTACCAGCATAAGGCTATCATGACCAGTGCCAGCATAACGCTTACTACTGCCACCAAGTAATGGTACCATTCCGAAAAGAAGGTCGTTAACGGGTTAAACTCGTTCACCGTTTCCCTGACTGTATTCACGGTCTCCTTCGAAACCTCGTTCAGGTCTTGCATTAGGGTCTTTACCCCCGATACAAACGCATTCGGTGGGGCCGGCTGTAATCGCGCTACGCTGGTTTTAAGCGAATTTATGCGGTTTACATAGCTGCCTAACGAGCTAACTGGTGTCCCTATTGCGGTGTAGTCGGCGTTAAAGATCGACGGAGCCGTAAACTCTACTTTCGGCTGATGATGTTTGAATGCTAACCGATGCGAGAGTGACGCCACATGTGTCTGCGTTCCGTCGTCGGTGATCCACGTTGAATTCACCTTGTATAGTGTCTGCCGTCGTTGACTGCATTCAACCGTCCTTCCGTCTCGCTTTAGGTCACGTGTACCTTCTTGGACGAACCAAAGTGTGTTGTTAAGACGAACGACAACGTCTTCGTAGCACGTAGAGTTCACCGTCCGGTTCCAGTAGATGATTTCGGGCTGCACCGGGGTGCAGGGCCAAACAGCTAGAGCCTGTCCGACGAACATGGCGTAAACGTCGGGACGTCTCATCCAGGCACGTAAAGCTAACGACGGTGCCACTATCGCCATCGTTTCCATGAACCGCACCTGCGTGTTATGGATTTCACAAACACCTCTCCAAATGCTATCGAAAGTGTCTTCGACATGCTGATCTAGTTTATCTTCAGCGTACTGAAGCCTAGTGTTCAGTGCATGGTTGCTTTGCTCGTTCCCTTTCGGGTCGTTCTTGCTTCCAGCTGCTCCTGCTGGATCACGTCTGTCCGATGGCTTTGTCGGTGTTGTCGGAGTTGTCGGCCTAGTAGGTTGCGTTGGCCTTGTGGGCTGTGTCGGTCTAGTTGGCTGCGTGGGCCTTGTTGGCTGCGTCGGGCGTGTTGGCTGCGTCGGTCTGGCTGTCGTAACTCCTTCTCCCGGTTTAAGCGTCGCATTATTGCGTCTCATCCTTGCGTTATTAAATTCTGCCAAGTCTTCCTCAAGCTTTCGGCGGTCTTCGGCGTCGTCTTCTAATGGTTGAACCTCAACGTCACGTTTGCGTCGCATTAAGCCGTCGGTGTCAAATCGAAGCGCTTCGCGTTCCTCGAACAAGTCATTAATCGCCTTTTCTGTTTCGTATCGTTCCTTCATGTCTTCGAATTGCTCTAGAACACTTTGCATCTGCTCCGCGGTGAGAACTCCGTCCGTCGCCGGGTTGTCCGAGTAGTCAACGGCAATGTAGTCTTCCGGCAGCATTCGATACGCCCTTCCGTCGCTCTGCTGCCTATTCGTACGACGCTGCTCTTCTATTTCCCACTGCATGCTTCGATACAGCTTAACCATGCCGTTTTCCCAAAAAACTTTAAGACGAGTGAAGTTCATGGGGTAGTTTACAACTGAACTATGCGGCATTTGTGAGACATGATAAGCTGCTTGGCCCTGAGCCGTTTCGTACATCCAGAACGGTTGTTTACGCGTGCCGTTGTGGTAAGTCGCGATGAACGTAAGTCCTCTGGAGTACGGAAAATCGCCAGTTTTCGCTGTTTTCGAGATCACTGGTTCATGTTCCGAACCTGACGCTCTCGAACGTAGCTGACCTATTGGCCTAAGCGTCGTCGCTCCAAATGAAGTGCGATTATGAGGACAGCGCGTTTTGGAACCCGATTTTTGTTCCGCTAACTGAACGATTGCTGTATTGTTAAGCACGCTACGTAACGGTGTCCGTGCTAGGTGCCGAATAGCCCTCATCTTGGTTGAAATCGCATGAAGTTTGGTCGAAAACGGCATTCCTATTCCTGTCGATCGTTTGAAACGGTGATGAATCACACTGGAGTCATTATGCCCTGCCCAAAACAAGAGGTAGGCATCGTTCTCGGCCTTTATGACACCTTTGGGTAAGCATGCGCGAGTAGCGTCGTCCATCGTCTGGTTCTCGCTTATGATGAAGCCAGCTTGAATGCTCTTGATAGCTAGGTGAGTTTCGGTCGTGAACCCTCGAAATATCCCTGCTGACTCGTAACGACAAAATGCACTCGGATTCGGCACGTCCCACACTAGCGATCCCGATGTCTCGTTGCAGAATCCTTGCCGAACCGTGCAATTATTTCGTGCGCTTAAGTCTGAAATGAGTCCTAAGCCGTCGATAGATCCGATGTGGCCTCTCATTACGATCCAGTTCTCCACTGATGTGCAGGATTGTCCGAAGATTCTACGTCCTTGCGCTAGCGGGGTCTCGGTGTGCCAAGCGTCCTTGTCGGCTCTCACGAATGTACGATTGTCCGCTGTCTCAGTCTCATTTACGGCCGCGCTAACAAGATTCCAACACTCAGTGGCATTTGTCGCTTCGTGCGTAGCCTTTACGGGATTCTTATCTATGAGACCGCCGAAAAAGGAGTACGTGCACATCGATTCAGTCTTTTTAGAGCAACGGTAAGCTGTGAAGGAGACTGGAGCCACGCGGGGAACAAAAATTTCGATTGTAACGTTAGTCGCGTTTGCAGTATTTGGCGGTACGCATGATTGTTGCTTGGGCATTTCCATGTAGTGCGGGCCTGTGGTAAGCGAACAAACTTGGAACATTTCGGATGCGCTTGCGAGCGGTATTAAGGCTACGATGATTGCGATCACTGCTACGATAGACATCATAGGCATTGTGGCTCGCGGAGCAAATCCGCTTCGACCCCGCTGAAAGCGTTGGTTTCCTCTGAACCGACTTCCGCCTCGACCTCCCCGGAACGGTGGCGGCCTGTAGTCGTTCCTGTCGTCGTACCGATTCCGCTCCTGTTGTTGCGGGAATCCAACGTCATTCCGCCGGTATCCGTCGTTTCGCCGATAACCTTCGCTCCTCGGTCCCCCGTCATCTAATCGATTGTTAAAACGTCCTCGCTGGAACCTATTCCAAGCTCCTCGCGGGCTAAAATTTTGCACGCGCTGCCAGCCTGTCGGGCGCCAGCCTGCGGCTCTGTTGAAGAAGTCACGTCCTTGCCGTCCGAACTGTTCTGCCCGTTGGTAATAATTTCGCTGCGGTGGCGGTCGGTTAAGCTGCTGCACGTACGCAATTTGAGTTTCATCTTCGCGAATGTTGTTGACCTCGTCTTGAAGCCTAATAATCTTCGCTTTCTGCGCAACATTTGCAATGCGTTTTTCCTTGTCGGATGTGATCGAACGCAGCTTTGATTCAATTTCGATCGCCTCGAAAACCTCTTCGGTGAGTGTGGGTTTCTCGGGATTAAAAATGATTCGTTCCCGCAATTCGGGATTTACGCCTGCGCGAAACTGCTGCACCGCCATGAGCTCTTGTTGCGACTCATCAAATTTCTTGCTTTTCGAGTACCCCCGCTTAACCAGTCGTCTCAGCTCGTCTGCGTACTCAGCAAGTGACATGTCGCCCTGCTCCAGCGTCGAAAGCTTAGCGCGCGCTGCGCTTCCGCCATCGCCTTTCGTTTTTAGCTTATTTGCTAGCGCTGTCGTAACGTCCTTCCAGTTCTCCTTGGTTTTGTCATCCAGGCCGTTGTACAGCTGCTTTGCTTCGCCGGTGAGTACTAGCGGTAGGTGCGCGCATAGCTGACCTTTTGTCCACATGCTAGCATTTGCAATCTCATTTAGGCGCCCGATCACTTCCGAAAACGTCATCGCGTCGCTCGGACCGGAGTAAGTAGGAAGTTTCACGCTTGAAGGCAGCATAGGAAGACCGAGAATTTGCGGTTTTGGCTCAACTTTAAGTACATCAAAATCCCTACGCAGTTGCGCTACATCGGCCTCAAGGTCATCGGCCTTCGTCATGCTTGCGTCGAATATATCCAAATCCGCTGGTGTATCGAAAGTGTGCGTGGAAACGTCTTCGTGTTCCCTCTGCTCCTCGCCGTCTGCGTTATCCTCCTGCTCCTCTTTGTCGTCGGGCTGCTCCTCCCGGTCGTGCTCCTCGACTAGCGGTATGCCAAGCGGGCTTACTCCAACACGTAAAACGTTCGGTGCGATTTGACTGTGGCTAAGATCCGCAACGAAATCCGGTGGCAGCGAATATTCACTGCTGTCGCTGGCCCGTGGTCGTTGGTCGTCGGCCTGCTGAATTCGTGTGCCGTCGGTGCTAGGTATTGAGTCCGGTGCAAACGCTGCCGCGCCAAGCGGATGCGCGTTTAAATGCAAAGGACGCGGACGGAATAACCCTCTGAATAGTGCGCTGCGTTGGAGCCGGCTACTTAACGTTCCTCGACCTGTATTGAAGAGCCGATAACGTCCTGTCGGAGTCTCTTCTGATGTTCCGGTAGCGTTACTGGCGCCTGCTAGCGGAGGGTTTTCACTACTATCAAGCCCTCGTCGAACACTTTCTAACACTCGATTTCCGAATCGCCCTAGCGGGTTACCACCTGAGGAGGAAGTTGACTCAGACACTGTGCTAGCTGCGTGCGGCAACGGCTGGTAGAACTGGCAAAGCTGCTCCCAGCGGTTGCGCTGCGGTTGTGGCTGAAACCACAGGGTAATCGGAAGGATATCGAAAAAGTGATTCGAGGATGAATTTCCGAAAACGCCTAACCGGCGGATGTACACAGCGTACGTTCTAGTTAAGGAATTCAAGAATCAATTCTGCTAACATAAACGAAAGAAAGTCGGCCGAGACAGACAAGCCGCTTGCGTTTCCGCTTCGAAAATTCTCTGGTGTATCGATAAATGGATGATGGTGATTAAACGATGAGCAGAGAGAGCAGGGCCATATTCGGCGCAGCGAAAAGCAGTAATGCGCGACGTACCTCGTGAGCTCCTGCTCTCGATAACTGTTGCCAAGTTAGCTTTCGGCAATGACCTTCCAGCGATAACTGCCAGAATGTTAACGAGGACGGATTGTGACCGAAGAACAAATTTTACGCTGAGCTATAAAGGCGTCAGGATATGCACTAGTCTTGCTCGAACATTAATGTGCCGGAAAAATCGTACCTTGTCGGAATGACTAATGCTCGGTAAAAGTACTTGCTACACAGGGGCAGTCCCGGCCCTGCGTGATGGTAGTAATTAGCAAGTTAATACGCGATTCAACTAACTGTGGTAGTTGAAACTCTGTTGGCTTGGAAGCAACTGCTATGTGTTTGTTAGTCCACGGACTGCAACGATTTTTCCCTTTTCCCCGGCTTGTTCCCTGCATGGGCGTTCCTCCGTGCCGCCTTCCACGTTTCATCCCGGCAGGCCGCCCGGCGTCGTCTCAACATATTTCGTCGTAACTTCGCTCTCCATGGTGGCTTAGTCCCCCGGGCCCCATGTGCGCACAAAGCGAGACGCGCCAAATGCACTTTTGCCGCGCTTAAGCCGATGCCAGTCGTGGCACGCGACGGCTGCCCGCACTCTTTCTCAGAAATGCATTTCCCTCGTGCGTAATTAAGTCTGGAGGATCTCGCGGCCAGACAGGGAAGTAGAATTTTTGGCGCCCCCTGTCTAGACGGGCATGAGGGACTGAAAAATGCCAGACTAAAGTGCAAGGGCGCCGGCGAGAAAGCTTCCGTTTTTTACGTTCGCATAGTCTCAAGGCGTTGTGGTGTTTGGTGCGTTCTAACCAGAGTGGTCGTCGCTAAAATGTCGTCTGAAGCAGATGATTTTGATTCGGAGGACGAGAGGATCGAGAATCTGCCCATCGTAGGCAAGGACGACGATGACGTGCCGAAAGCCCCCGCGGATTGTTACCGATGCTTGTGAGTCAGTTTGCTTAACTTCTGAGCGGTCGGCCTTTAGCTTAGAGCAGAGTGATCCTAATGAAACGGCGGAACTACTATGGATTTATGAGCACCGTTTTGTCGAAGGATGTCGCTATTTCGGCTATGAAGAAAACGATCCTTGCATGGCCTGTACTGTGTAAGTCTTAATACTGTGAACCGTAGCGCAAAGCAACCGTATAGGGAACTCGTCGAAAATCGTTGGGTGGCCGATAAATATCATGCTGAAGGCTGCGAAGACTGCATGGTCTGTACTGACTCTGACGAATGCGTTGATGCTGAAGCTTGATTCCGTGGTATTATTAAGTGCTGCGTCGCTATATGATACCCCGCTCTTCCGTAAAGGCTTGCCACGTATGATGAGCGCATTTCGATCTGATAAAACTCTCATTGACTCGCTTTCGCCATCCTTTTGACTCAATTGCAACACACGGTCTCACGAAAGATGAGAGTCAGGATTTACATGCAACGCATAACTGAAAGTAGTCCTAAGGGCTCGAGACATGCAGTTGTAGTCGAGAGTTTGTAGCGATAATTGATCTGCTGACGAAAGTAATGTCTGGTTGATCAGGCCAGAAAAACTTGTAGAAGGCAATTTAGAACTGTGAGCCAAGGCCAATGCCGTACAACCCCTGTAAGCATGATGAGATGAGAAGAATGAAGATTTCTTACGTCGAAATGGCATTTTGTAGACTAATTTAGCTAAGAAAGGCGGACGAATTAATCCTTTCTATATACTCACAGCGCCCGGCATGGCGAAAATTTGACGAAAGAATAGGCATGATATATCACTGGTGTCCGCCCAATGGAATCATATCATTTTGTCGATGCCTATATGCCGGACTTGACGGCTCTAATCCCGAAAAACTGACCGTTTCCGAGCCGCCCATTAACTCGAAGTAATGATGACCTTCTGTACTTGAGTTGATTGTTGTCGCGCGACGAAATTTTAGGTGCCTTCTTGTCAGCATTGAACTAATATCGCGAATAGTTCACGGCTAGCCGTTCGTTGTTTGGGTAGGTAGCACTCAAGTGAATCCTCCATGTGGAGTACTGATGTTAGACTCCGTAATATAGGAATTCCTTACAGTTCCTGCGTCCTCAGTTCACTAGCCTAAGGCCCGAAGGCCCTCAAACAACGTTATGTTAAGTCTTCATTCCAACCAACTGCCTCGAGTAATAGCGAACACATTCATAGCGGCAAGCAATGGGCGGAGCAAGGCTAGTAACCGGGCCGACGTCATGGGCGTTCGAGTGGGGCTTTTGCGTCGATGTTAGCTACGCCACAAGCCCGGTGTCGCCTTGCGACCGTCGGCTAACATGCGTGGTCCCCAACTGATCTTGCTTCCGTTCCGACGGATTGCATTACCGCAAGCTCTGCGGACGCCTCCTGCATTCCAAAGCTAGCACATCCCATTCCGATCACTTGACCTTTCACGCGGATTCACGTGAACGTCACGAAGACGAATGACTCACGAAGCATACTACCTTACACTTAGAAGCCCTAGCAAATGATACCCAATAGACGCGATACCAAAAATTTTTTGTCGCCGGACAGAAACAGCGCTTTAGTGTATAATTTCCGTTACTTAGAAAATTTTTCTTCTCGAAAGGGCCCCCCTTACCTATACGGGATCACACAAACAACTCGATGTTTCAGGCGCGGACTGCGCTTTCTTGGACGTCGCACACGGAGGTACCTGGTACAACGAAGTATGCTCCGGTAGCGGTAGGCAAATTTTCGGGCTACTCGGTGATCCATGGGGATTACTCAGATTTTGTATCCCCCCCCTTCCCGGTAGCGTGTGATCGCCGCGCAAGTTTAGAGACGCCGATCCTGCACGACGACGACACGCTCGCCACACCGGTGTGTCAGACTCCGCCGCTTGCCGCATGAACGCAATCGACAAGCAAATAACAACGCTTTTCGGACCTGTCTTGTGTTAGCAGACCTGAATAAACGACGCCGTGTGAAAGCCGTTCTCGAAAAGATTCTTTTTTTGATACCACAATGCTGCTCAGAGCCGAAAACGTGTAGCTTGCCCGCATAGGTATCAGGGGCCGATGGAACTGAATTCCCAGTTGGGGCGCGTGTGCTTCGCTGTTACCCGCATCCGGCCCCTGTCGAAGACATGGTACGAGCGTAGGGTGCGATAGTGTACAATGCGACTATGCTTTGGCATTCGTTAGTCTATGCTTAACGCGCATGGCCCTGAACAGTTTGCTAAGCCTGCGGAACGAAATCTTTCGGTATTCCTACGCGGCCAAAACGACTTGAGCTGATCATTGCATAAATACATAAATACGCGCCTGATGACTAAGGTATTTACTTAACCGGGCATAGTAGGTGGTCCGGGTATGACCGAAGTGGTAAAAAGCGTTCCAATGGTTCGGCCAAAGAGCGACGAACGCAAAAAATAAACTATGGGTAGTTTTGTTTATGGCTGCGCTTCGTCCGTTCGCTTGCCCGCTTCCTTTATTCATCGAGTCCGGCGTTACCGCGATCCGCGACGACCGAGATGAGCTCTGAAGGCGCAACATTCGAGAGGAACGGAACGACCATTCAGGACGGCACGATTCATATTCGCTTCAGCCGGCCTCGAATGCCAACGTTTTCGCCATTGAGAGGTAGGTATTAGCTTCAGTCTTCGAAACCCTTAGAAACTTGCATCGGCCTGAATACACCTATAGCTATAAATCGGATTCTAGAGCGTCTTTCGAAAATGCTGCAAAATGCGCGTGCTACGATACGACCACGCTATGTAGCCGCCCTCTTCTCGTCATTCGTGTTTTTGGCCTTTTGCTTGCGACATTCGTCGTCTCGCTGCGGACTCACTCGATGACCTCGTGCGACTGTTCGGAGACACTCTCGTCGCCCTTGAAGTCATATTCAAAACTTGAAAGGGAAATCGTCAGCGACTTGGATTCGCAAAACGCGACAAATGAGTGCGTCTCTTCTTCTATTTTCAGGTAGAAACTGACTGTAAGTTCTAGAGGCAACGATGCGCCATCATGCAAGCCCGCCTGGCTGCTGCTCAAGCGGTGCGACTACACCGAGCATGCGCAAGGAGGAAAGTGCACCTATGTGTCTCCAACTGGCTACGAGTTCCCGTCCGAGACTAACGATCTGCAAGTACGTATTGTAACCAACTTGAAAAGCAGCGCTAACATTCATAGCGCAACGAGAAGGCGTCGATCGTGGAGAAGCTGAAGGAATATGCTCGTGGAGAAGGCTTCGAAATGCACGTGGACGTGAACGCGTCGGCGGAGAAACACTACACGACAGTGGACGTTCCCGCCGGGCAGGAACTGTCTGCCTATAGGGTTTGTTTCGGGTTTCAGCTAGTCACACACAGACCTCTTCGTTCCAGAAGGGATACTATTGCGGCAAGTATCTAGTGTGGTCTCCCGAGCTGAAGTTGGTGAACTAGTAAGCTGATCGTGAAATAGATTATCGGTTAGCAAATGTTTTTAGACGATTCCAATCAGGCGTCCTTGTCTATGGTCTGCAAACCGTTCGTCGAAAGCTTCGAGAGAAATTCACCGCCACAGCGTTACTCGGTAAGCGCTACGAAAATACATCGTAGGGAGCGTCTAGGTTTTTACCGTTTTTTTGGACCACACGGTACTAGTTGCATATGGGGGTCAGTGCTTTATGGAGGGTCACTTTTTCTAGATAGCATATGGGGGGGGTCAAAGGGTTAACCCCCCATAACCTTCAAAAAATTTTTGGTTTTCTAAGAGTCCGCCTTAGTATTTAAGTGACCCCCACCATACGCTAGTGACCCCCCCCCCCTCCGCCCATATACCACTAGTACCGACCACGCCCCTACTAAGTGAACTTCCGTCGTCATTTTCTGAGCAATCCCCTGCCCACTGCGAGGTTCACCGCAGCATTCGCGAGCACCAGAACTAGGTACGCCACCACTTCTTCCTCCATGCCAAGCAATGTGAACAAGCTGTTGGGACGATGTAAGACAGCGGTCATCTAGGGAGCATGGGATCCCCCGTGCTCACAGGCTCAAATCGATGTATATCTCCTAGCTCAAATCGATGACTCGCAGAAGATTTGGTTTTGAACTAAACTGCACTGTTCACATGGACGCATGTCTGACCTAACCCATATGTCCCGTGAGCAACATCATGGCTACCCACGACTTACTTCCTATGTGAACTTCATGTACTTCGTAGGCGCACCCATAGCGTCAGTCTTTCAGGTATCTTCGCCAAATTACCCTGGCCACTATGCGGACAATACCGACCGAACGTACATCTTATTTGCGGGCGTGTCGGCTAATGCATCGCTAAGCCTCACCATCGATGCTTTTGAAACGGAACACCAGTACGACATTCTGACCGTCTACGATGGTTTGGAGGAAAGACAGCGCGCTAGGTGGGTCTTGTCAGTCAGGACACTAAAGGAACATTTGGCTCCGGACTCGTCCCGTTTAGCCTCAGCGGTACCACCGGCGATCCCCGCACATACACCTCGAGCGGCCCAATCATGACGCTCCGTTTTCGCACGGACGGAAGCAATACTCGCAGCGGGTGGCATGCCAGCTTCGAGCCGATGCGCAAGGGCTCTTAAAATCACCAATAGACCGCAGTTTGATGACCTGTTTGCCGGATGCGTGAACTGCAATAAGACTGATGCATTATACATAAGTCTTGGTATCGTTACGCAGAGGCCTAAATCCTGTCGCGTACTCTGCATTCCTTACGTATACGGCTATTGGGCGGAAATAGTGAAGTCTGTGTTTTTCGCCTGCGGTCAAATTTTGTCCCTGATACGCAATTTTTAATAAGGGAACGTCCAGAAATTATGTCATGCTAACAAAGCACTTTTTTTACCCCCTCCCCCTTGTTGACAGTTGTTAACAGTCGCCCGCCCCCCCCCCTCCGCCTTGTTAGCTAACAAAAAATTTAGGTCATTTTACCTAGAGTAAATTCCGGAATTCCGGAATTTCAACGGATTGTGTTTGCCAGCATGGATGAACGAAAATTGGAAGCACGGAAACGTTATAAAATGGCCCAACGAAATTTTAGGGTTAAAATTGCTCATGCCAAGCGAAAATTTCGCTTGTCGGCGCCTGCGGCTGGCATTTTTTCACCGCCTGCTGTTAACGTTAACACGCCCTTGATCCCCTCCCCCCTTGTTAACAGTCGTTAAATCGCTGACCGCCCCCTCCCCCATGTTAGGCTAACATACTTTCTGAGCGCTCCCTAAGCAACAGTGGTTTTAGCAGATAGCGTGTTGACCGGATCCAATCGGCAGTGCGATAAATGCAATAAATTTTTCAACAACCAACGAAAATTGGTTGAGCACAAAAGCCGATGCGGTGCCG
>JNEY01000212.1:206095-220989 GCA_020875895.1 Aphelenchus avenae
CCCCCCCCCTATCCTGAAATCCTGCCTACGGCCCTGGTCGGCCAGCGAGCTCGCACAACATACACGTTTTCGTCATACAGGCGAAAAGCCCTATGAATGCGACCAGTGCCCGCAACGGTTTGTCAACTCCTCGCATTTGACAAAACACAGGAGGATGCATAGCGGCGAGAACCCGTATGCCTGCGACATATGTGGGCATCGCTTCGCCGAGACACAACATCTCAAGGCACACAGGGGAGACGACATACAGGTGAACAGCCGTATAAATGCGAAACGTACGACCGCCGCTTCGCCTATTCAAGTGCACTCGCGAGGCATAAACGACTTCACGTTTTCGAGCAGCCGTATAAATGCGGTAAGTGCCAGGCGACGTTTGCTCAGTCCGGGAACCTTCAAAACCACCAACGACGACACACTGGCGAGAGACCATATCAGTGCGGAATCTGTCGGCGACGGTTCACGCAGCGTAGTGGGTTGGTCTACCATGAGCGCACCTCTCACGGAAAAAACCTCTGTAAACCTTCTAAGTGAAGCAGTCTTTGCCAGTTGTCGGCCTTTTTCAGGCAGTAAAACAAAGGATAAACGTTGCCGGTAGTAAAGGAGCAATCGGTGTTTTAAGCCCTGTCACAGCCCAAAAATATCTCGAGGACTGACGCACGCGGCTGTGTTTTCGGTTGACGTTTTCCTTTCACTCAACCCAAGAAAAATCGCCTTTTCCACTATATAAGGTAGATGCCAGCGCTCCACGTGACCTCCAGGGTTCACTCTGCACCCTCATTACGTTTTGCCCTCCCCGGGAACTGTTTCGCAGAGTCTGTTCTGCCCAGACGCACGCTGTCCTTAGTTGGCATAAGCCGAACGCTATGACTTGTGTTTGCGCTCGCTCAACATGCCTGCTTGTTAGTACCTTTGACCTCAATCAATTTCAAAAGACGAAAGGCACTAATATTTTATGTAATGGTGTACGTTGGTCTTTATCGCTTAGTTGTGGGTTTACTTGCGCAGCAGACCGGTTTCGGGAACTTTCTCCTCCATGAGCTTCATCACTTCCTGGATCTTCGGGTGGCTGTTGCCGCCAACGAGCTTCATAATAGCCGTGTCCGCAGTAGTGATCACGGCGCCAGCGTGGCGCAGTTCTTCGAATGCGAAGAGCCTAGGAAGTGAGCACACAATGTTAGATGATGACGTTAGCGTATGGGAGTAGCGGCCGTCAGTAGAGAGAGAGCGGGCAAGACTATATGCTTTTTGTAGTCCATAAGGTTCATAGCGTTGGCCACCACTTTTTAGGTTTGACTTTTTGAAATTGGCTTGTTTCTTAACGACAATCGAAATTATGGTATTTCGCAGTCGTTTTTGACACCGAGCACGTCGATTTTTGGTATTCCTGGCTAGGCGAGCATCGATTTTATTGCACAAAAGTATGGCTTTCTTCAAGACTTTTTATTAATCAGCAATCAAGTTGTCGTGGTTTTGGAACTGTTATCTGAAAACTCTTTCGGACCACTATTACAGATGTCTGGACGAGCCCCAGCTTTGGCCTGCAACGTTTTGGCATTTCGGTTTCGAATGCCCCAACAAAGTGCCCAGCACTACGGCTTGTACCGCCTGACGTTAAGGACCGAAACCTACGGCTTATACCGCCTGACGTTAAGGACCGAGACCGAAACGCCTTGAGAGCATCTCTTAGTCTCTTACCGGTCCTCCTGATTATGCGTTGTAGTCGCATTTGCCACCAAATGGATCGTCAGGCCGTGTTCCATGAGGTTGATTACGCTCTGATACACACAGATGTTTGCGGCGACGCCGCAGACGATGGCGCTCTTCGTGCCTTTTGGAATATGCTCCTTCAGGACCTCGTACATGGAGAACTCGGTCTTCGGCAGCACGACAGCGTCGAGTTCCTTGAGAAGCGGCTGTAGAGCGTCGGCTGTGTGACCGAATTCTAAAACGATTCCCAGTAAACTAGTAGGACCGTACAGCGGATGAATGTAGTGAGTTTCAAGTACGTTATTCGTCTTTGTCCTGAAGAATGCACAGGGTCAAGATCGCCCTTTATTCTTCCTCTTTTGGATGAACAAGTGTGCCATCCTCTTCATGACGGGTCAAAGTTATTCTAGCTTCTTCGGATGCATCTTCTCCCGAAAGATCCAAACTGGCTCGAAAGCCAGTACGAACTACGAGTGTATTCAAAATTGTTTCGACTTCGAATTTCGGACTTCTGGCAATGTGGGTATAGCCCTGGATGAAACACTGCTTCTTCGAGAACATAAACCGGTGTTTCTTCTTCCACTGTTCTTGCTTCGTCCGAAAGTGGATGAATTTCCCGCCAGGAGGAGCATCGCTGCAGGGAGAAGGGCCGAAATGTAGAAGCACCAAATTACATGTGTTGACCACGGCATAGCCCCGTAAACATTTCGCGATAGCTTACTTTCCGGCTGGTGCTCAGCGACGAACGTCTTCAGGCCGAGGATTTTTGCCGCGTTCAGAAGGCGGCCAGCGACCTGGATGACCTCGTCCGACAGAAAACACAGACCGAAACAGTTTCCGAAAACGTAATTCTTTCCAACGAAACAAAACGCGTTACACGCTAACTTGAAGCTTACCTAAAGCCTTCCTGCATATCCACGACCACGAGGATAGTCTCATCCTCCTTAAGATGGAGCTTCTTCAGACACTCTTGTTGGTTCGCCATAGCTATGGTATGCCGCCTCTAGCTTTAATTTGGAGACCGTTTAACGTCGTCAAGACACGTGGAAATAGCGTCGTCTGGAAGTGAAGGAATGCGTCCAAATGCGTGCTTATCAGTAATCTTTCGTCCTCCAGCACAGCGCAGCAGCAAAGTTCGGATGTTATCGAAGAACCGGGCCAGTTGCAAGGGCAAGAGATTATCATAGACTATTGCGTCGGAATCTTAGTTGAAACCTGCCGAATATCCAAGAAAGCCAAACGGTTTTATTTCATTAACGCACATCCTCAAGAGTTTTATCGGGGCCACTCTCGATGAGTAAGTCGTCTCTCGGACTCCAGATTTCCGGCGGTCTTCCAGTTCAGACTCACAGGTCGGAAACAACGGTCGCAATTCCGTCAATTTTCGCTAGTTCAGGAACCCTGCCTCTTATCGTTAAAATGTATAATGCTGGTGTGAACTTGTTTTGTAGTCACATCCACCTTGCTCGAATGCTACCCACGCATTGGCCATTAGTGGGTGTCTGCTGAATCGCTCGGCACAGACTTCCCCTGCCAGTGAGTACAATCAAAGTTAACGACGACACAATTCCAAATTTTCTCGTTGATATGTTTGGTAGCTATGCTCTTCAGAGTCAAAGGGACCGCATTCGACGACACTTACTAGTAGGCCAGTCGAGGCCACGGTACGACACCAGCGAAACTTCAAGAACTACTGGCACAGATAAGCAGCAAAAAATTGACGCTCCTACGTCGTGCTAGCAGTGATGTCCGACGTTGGGGGATGACAAGTAGAATGTAAAGGCCGCTTAAATTGTATGCAAGTTTTCCAGTTCACCGGCATTGGCTTTGTGTCCGATCTGGGGTGACGCTTTGGTGCTTGCTTCTCACATAAGCGAAACAGCTATTAGGAATGATCAAGGCTTCAAATGAGGCGTATGGATTCATTTTGTGCAGAGGCCTAAACTTTTTATGGGCCACATTTGGAGTTCGACACACCCCGAAGGTTGCTTAGATCATAAAAGTTCGGCATAAGTGTACTGAACCGGGAACGAGTGATCTTCTAATTATACGACCCCACGCGACGTTTCAAAACAACAACGCTAGTCCATCGCGTTTATGCAGTCGTGCTTCGCTTCTTCGCCACCGATAGCGTGACCCATGCGCTTCGGCGCTGCGAAATGTACGCGTTTTGATCATTCATACGACGCAAGTTCAGCTTCACGCCACGACGGCTTTTGTCGTCGAAGTGCCGCGTGATCGGCGACACACAATTCTAATTGAATCTTGGCCGCAGTGGTTTCAAGAACAGTCTTACGCGGAAGCGTTTCTATACGATGCAATGGCAGCTACGCCGCTCACTAGTCCAGTCGATGGGCCTAGCTTTCCCTCTTCGTTGTCCAGTGTTCAATAAATACCTTTTAATAGCTGAAATAGGGAGCGCTGTCTGATCGAACCCAACGTTATCGTCATAGGGCAAGTGCTAGGTTTTCTTAATCTTCATCTGGATCTGGAGTAAAATCCGATCATACGTACGTATTAACAAAAATGGTAATAAAACCGCTTATCGTACAGCCTAATGGCAAAAAGCCTCTTATTTTCTGTATGGCCTGAGAGTTAAAAGTATGCCGAATGCCTGGAAAATCTTATCAAGAGGTCAATGGAAAGCTGTGACGGTGTAGGGCGATGTATCGATTCGAAACATTTAGCCGAGCATACGACCTTCTCCTTCGAGTGTTGCTACCTACTGACTATCCCTGTGAACAGCATAGTCTTTACAGTCGTTAGCCGAAGCGTAAAGGGGTTTGCTAAACTGCATCAATCGATTTTATGTTTATTTTGTGTGCAACCAAGTGAGCCATTCTCGCATATTTTGCTACCTGTAACGAGTGATTAGCGCTTGTTTGCTAGTTTTTTGGAGCGCGCTCATTTGGACCCCGTTCAGTCGCTTTCAAGCTGACGTAAGACGAAAGGGAAAGACGCTCAAAAGCCTTTTTTGCTTTCTCACTTCGAAGTGGCGTTCCTGAGCCAAATAATGTTTTTTTTACGCTAAGCTAGGTTGACTACGATCAGGGCTCGCGATGAAGGGTCAAGTAACTCAATGAACGTGCGTGTTGTTGTGGTAAAGAGTGCAGCCAGTGCTAGCCATGTAAACAACGGAAAGTCACTTGTTTCGACTTCGGCCAAAAGGTGATTTTTCCATGTTTGCAGGGCCCACCGCTTTTTCTTGTTTCGAAAGAACCTTTAGGTACTTCACGTTAGGAGGGCGCTTGAATCCGTAATTAGAATAAACACGGAGAGCGTTTTTTCGGCTTGTCTGCGATGGTGGACTTCTGCTAGTGACTCAGACGAGAGATGATGGCCGAAGATGCCAAATGAGCGGGAACAGTCATGGTGCAATTGTTAGACATTTCTAGGTACTTCGCAAAAATTACAGGCTTACGGCAGCACAGAACGTCTAGCATAGGTGTGTTGTCACTAACGACGGAATATGGAACCCAGCGATTATGTAATGCAAGCATGCATGAGCAGCATGATAAAAGTCAGGCGGAGCTTCTTCTTCTTACTAGTCAGCTGAGCAGCTAAGTGTCAAAAAAGCAAGAAGAAGAGGGAAATTCGTATTTAGCAGTGCTTAGCTATCTTCGTAGCCTTCTCCGCGTGATTACACGCTACCTGTGTTTGCACTTCTTGCACCTTATTATACTTACCTCAAATCAGCCAAATGCGTCAAGTACATTCTTGCACTTGCACAAGATCCGCTAACACTGACAGTCCGGGTACCCAATTTTAGGACGCACGAAAATGTATTGTCACTGAAGCGCTAGGCAGTGTCCACCCAAACCCACCCCTACTGTTGGATTCCACCAATGTGTTGCAACCAGATCCGGTGTGCATCAGGAAGAGCGGAAACCGGATGGCTTCAGATATCGGCAATGTTTTCGGATCGGAATCGATTCAAACGGAATAGGTATTCCTATTGACGGTTTTCTTCTCTGCAACTGCCAGAGCATGGCAACTGTCTTATTCCAGCACTAAGCGTTTTCACCAATTTTTTCGTTTTAAAATGCATATTGAACGCTATTATGGTTAGTTTTTTCTCTTTGCGCACTGCCCCCTTGGCAGTGCGTTAAGGGGTCCATTTCTCCAACACCCTAAAGTCGAGGATCCTGGACGGCTTCAATTTTGGAGTCGGCTCCTTACCTGAGGGACGCCCACCCTTGTAGAGTATCCAAAATGCTGGTTTGTGAGTCGCATCACTGGTTCTAAATGTGTGCCCCTGCGTACCATCCCTGCCCTGTTATTAAGCGAAGACAATATCCTGGACAAGCGCCTGCATTTTAACGCAGAAAACATTTTCACGTGTCGTGTGCCTGGTATCTTAGGGTACTTTTCGCTCAGGCACGTCCTCGTAGCGACGAGAAAACGACGCATTACTGACAACAGTCGACACTTAAAGGGGTGCCAACAAGTGTTACGTGAAATACGTATAGGCATTTTATTGACGCTACCTAAGGAAAAAACGTCGACGGTGCATGAAGTCCCTTAAGTTCAGCAAGACGCACTGTTTGGTTCCTCGACAACGCCGACTCCAACTCCTCGGAATCATGTTGTTCTCATATTGTACGCGCACGCAAACAAATACAAAATCCCCTTTTTCACAATCGTATTCTTCCTTTCAGGCGCCGGCTTTTCAAGCCAGCTTCCTAGCAATGGCCGACGCTCCCGCCGTTTGCGCTGCTGCGCTGGGCGTAGCGCAGAATAAGCTTCTCCTAGCGTCATTAGCCGCCAGCCTGGTCCTGTCGGCGTCGACGTGGATTTTGACGGTGCTCGCTATGGCTCTGCGAGTGCACACCAAAGTCGCCATTCACAAGAATATAAAGGTAGGTAACCAGAGGAAAACCTATACATTCATGCATACCTATCCTACCTGCTAGATGACCTTGCGGACAACACCTGGCATCGATAGTTTCACAGGACCTTGGTGGGGTTACGATAGGGGTAGTCGCGACCCCCCCCCCTCCCGTACCGTACTCCGTACCGTACTGACCCCCCGTACCGTACTCCGTACCGTACAGTACGGTACGGAATACAGTACGGCCCGTAGTCAAAGCCGTACTACGGCCCGTACTAGTGCCGTACTAGCCAGAAAGCCATGCCGTACCGTACTCCGTACTGAGCATGACCCCCCGTACCGTACTTCGTACCGTACGCAGTACGGTACGGAATACGGTACGGCCGACCACCCCTAGGTTACGATACGAAACGGTGCCTGATTTCATTACCTTTTTGTGCAATTACTTTTTGCCTAGGTGGCTACTTTTTGTTCAGCCATACATTGTCCGTCTGGTAGGATGTCAAATGTATCGCATAGCCCCCACTGGGATACGGAACTTTTGACAACTTACGGAACCACATGGGGTTATAGCGATTTTACTTTTGATGTCGCTACCACCTCTTTGCTCGTTGCCTTTAAAGATTCGAAATCGTCCCTTTATGAGCCGGTTCGGATTCCCATCATGCGACCACGTACAAACGACCGGGTCACACAATAGCATGCTTCCGCATGTAATACGGATGGGTACGCACCAGTGTGATATCGCTTAGCACGCATGACTGCACGCATGCATGCTCACAACATGGCAAGCGGCGCGCATAATTTTAAAAGTTATATTACTCATCGAAGCCATTTGATACGTTTTAAGAAACTTCTGTCGCGATTATTAACCTAAGAAGCCTTGCCTTGCAGCGCTACGAGCCTACGCAAATTTGACACTTTTGGACGACGACAAGAGCGCTTTAGGTCACAGTGATTGGATTGTACTGGAAAAATTCTGACCGGATCCGATCTTTGTTTTAAGAAGTCAGTTGTCGACTGATTGCCTGAGTCTCCTCGGAATCACTTGGCATGGCTGGAGCATTGCTCCCAAAATTTATTTCCAGCATAAAGCGGATTAAGCGTTCACTGAATCCGCTTTAATTTAAAAAAAACGCACTGAATACCACGATAAATCTGAGCTCGTTCTGCCGTAGGGTCTTCGTGAACGGTTTGACTTTTTAGATAATTTTCGCCAGTATGATAGCGATGTGCTGCTGTTATGCGCTCGCTCTTATCGTCAGTCGCGCTCGCTTTCTGGTCAGTCACTATCAAGGTTTTACACCAAGAGAAGGCTTAAAACAAAAGAGGGAAAAATGTTAAAAACGCCTTCTTAGCTCCTGTCATGGACATACGCCGATCCATGCCAGCTTACCGCTCCTTTATGGTTCATCGAAATCCTCCTTTTCCCTTGCTACACTTGCTTCGTCGGATTCCCTCTGTGCCATTTGATGGCGACGGGCGAACGTATCTGGGCCACAATACACGCAAATAACTACGAAAACAGCGCGCCCGTCTTCGGCCTTGGAGCCGTGGCAGTCGTGGTAAGTTGCTTAGAAGGCAGAGGACGAACGATTTAAGCAGGTTACTTCCTGCACATCCATTGTACGGGTCAAGACTGGTACTGTCCTTTAATTACAAGTGTAGAATGATATCGCCGACGGAGATCATCGGTCCGGGGGTCAAAGCACGTGTTCCAGTTATCAGAAAACTCCCGCCCGTCTTTGGCGATATTCTAGCAACTATTGCAATGGGTTTTTCACCAAAGATTTCTCGACGTTAGCTCAATCCTGACTAATATTTAGCGAATTTCCTAAGACCAAAACTAGTCAGCACGTTCTAGTCGCAGCCCTTGGTTAAAAAAATTGCGCGGCCCTCCTCTACCGATGATCCTGCTCATAACTTTTCGTTACATATGTCGCAGCCTAAGTTTTGTTTCCAAAGCCTCCCTCGTTCAGTGGCTCGTATCGCTCACGCACGCGACGTACAAGATAGCGGTACCGCTTGGCAAGTACGGACCTTGGTACACAGTGGCGTACATTTTTGCGCCTGATGAATCCTCCGACTTCTACACGAGGTTCATTACCATTGCTCTGACCGTCTTGGACGTGTGCACGTCAGCCGCCGACTTTGTTCTAATATTAATTCATCGAATGCAGATGAAGAAGTGAGTCTTCGTCTTTATTTAGTGACATTGGCGAAGTCTCATCTAACTGATTTCTGAGGCCGGGAAACAAATGTCGTACTTGTACTCCGTGCCGTACTGACCCCCACCCTACCGGGCCAGTACAGCGTTACCGCAGCCGTACCAGTACGTACAGGCGTACGGGCCAGTACGCCACGGGACTAAAGGCTGGGAACCGGAGTCGTTCCGTACTCCGTGTAGTACTAGAACGGGACGAAGGGGTCAGTACGGTGAGTATCAAAAATCTGGAAACCGGAGCCGTTCTTTACTACCGTACCAGTACGGTACGACGTGTTGTGCGGCCTTAGAAAGTTGTAAGTTCCTTGTCTTTAACTGATCTATGCCCGTTTAGTTTGATGAGCGACTATTCGCTGAGCAGAAGCTATCAAACGGCGGAGAACCTGCGTGTTACGCAGCGTCTCGTCCTGCCGATGGGTCTTTGCAACTCCTTTTTCTTCTTGATATGCATGGGTCTCATCAATGCGGGGCAGGTGTTGCAGCCGTATTTCGATCCGAAGACCTTCGCAGCGTACTACGAGACCGTCTCGTTGGTGAGCTTAATTCATATTANAAAGCCGGATTTTCATGGAAAAAGTTTATCAGAGCAGCCATTTTTGCCATTAGCTCTTAATGTATTGTGGTTCCCGCAGTAGAAAAGAACAATCAATGCAAAATTTAAAGAAAAAAGTAGAAAAAATTTGTACAAAATATGCATACCTTTGCGAATTTTTTCTTCACCAAAGGGTCCCCCTTAGGATTATTCGTAATTTTGAGGTAAAAAATGGCCAAAAACGGGTCCAAGAACGGCAGCGGTTCCTGTGCCTCCCCCCCCCGTGCCGTTCCCCATTCGTTAAAAACGGGGAACGGGAACAACGGGAACGGCCGTTAAACGGTCACGGGTTCCGAACACTACCGCCAAGCAAGCAGCTTAGACGGTAAAGCCTGCGCAAGTTTTTTTTCTTGTGCGTAGTGTTTGTCCTCCTTAGACAGGGAGGCATGCGCTGAACCCTCGAGCGGCTTTTACTAAAACGCCGCTTGCTGACACAGCTCTGCTGAAACAAAATCTTTCTAAAGCGTCTAACACTGACGCGGCTCTTACTGACTCGCCTTGTACGGAAACGACTCCTGCTGAACAGGCTTTTACTAAATCTGGTATTTCTGAAAGTGCTCCTAAGGAAAACATATTTTACTGAGAAGGCGCAAAAGGCTCCTACGCCAGCCGAAACTGATACCGTCTATGTATAGAGAAATCTTGGTTAAATTCTCGGGTTCTAGCTGTTTCAAGTACCGCCTCCGCTATCGCTATGCATCCTTCTGCTCTTCACGCGCCGCAGAAAGCCGACTGCAACGGTGGCTGACGCTAGCGAGCAGACGCGGATGTACTTCGACCAATTCCGGAAACAGCTTGCCGGTTGATTGGGCTGTGACAAAGCGGAACTACATTGTGCATCACGATGCACATGCACAATGTACTGGGCTCTGTACTCCAGTACTTTGTTCATGACTTATACTTAAAGCAAAGCGCAAGCTGTATGTGGTTGGCGGAAACGCTAAAAAATGTACTGAGATCCATGAAGATGCATTAGAATGCGCACTACTTTAGCTCTCATGCACTTGTTCGTAGGGGAGAAGCCAGATTCCGCTTAAGAATAAATGATTTTTGCTTTTTACTTTTTCTGACACGTCAATGAGTGTTCTGAGTGAAACGCTCTCGCAAACTTCGCTGCTCAACAGTAATGTGTCGAAGCACTGTTCGACCTACTTTCGTTGCGGCTTCGCGTCATTGTGACACCGTTTGTGCCGCGAATTGAGTACGTTGTCAATCAGGGCTCTTTACGAGTAGCAGAAATTTCCTTAGTCCAAAAGGGAAGGAAGGAACTGAAGCCCAATACCGTTTTTCCCCTAACTGTGCGGCCGGCCGGTCTATTTTTCGATGGGTCCGAGAACTGGGGTAAAGTGAAAAGTGCCATTGACTTAATTACAGACATTCATATGCATAATACGTCAAAACAAATCACTTGAGAGTACCTATAAATTGGATACTTTTTAGCCACCTACGGGGGGCGGTCTAATTGGCGGGGGGGGGGCAACTAGGGGAAATAGGGTATAAAACGGAGCTTTTGTTGTCTTAGGTAGACCGAATCCGAACGGCCCCATCAGTGAGATGTCATTTGCAGGGTTTTCTCCGATGTGCTCTCTCGTACCAACATGGGCTTTTGTCAGCCGAAAAGATTTGTTTCACATGAAGCCGATCAAACACTCTTCGAGGCTCAGAGAGCGCCAGGCGGGACCATTAAGTGCACGAATAGAGCAGAACGACCGTGGAGTGTGCGAAAAGAACGTTTCTGTTAATATTGCCATGTATTTTGGATCAAATACTCCCCGATAATTGACCGCGCGAAGTTGCGAACCCTTAAGGACCATAGAGCCTAGAAGCAATGTAAGAAGAGGCTTGTTCTCAGTCTGTTTCCATGGCCCTATTCACAAAAGGTCGTGAAAAACCGGTCAGCATTTAATACACGTTTATGCCGTAATCAGCTCTTCCTTCGGGAAACTCCAGAAACTAGCCCGCGTACGTTCTCTGCGTCATTTAATTCACCTCTGCTTCTTAAATTCCTACATCGCCTGACATTATGCCTCCGCCCGGTAAGGGTCAGATGGACTTTGACGACGACGTTGAGCCTGCTGGAAGCGCACCACAAAAGGGCGTATTGGATTTCGGCGACGACGAATCTCCAGAAAATGAAAGGACCAACAGTCGTAATCGTCATCAAAGTGAGCACGACTCCAGTAATGGAGGTAAGACAGGATTCGCCCACTAAAAGTGCTAAGTACACATGACCATTTCTAGTGACTGACTCAGAGTCCGGCTGAAGTTAATAGGTACGTGTACATTTAGCCGATAGCCAACACAAGAGTGACGCCGACGGCGGTGTTCATGACGCTCACAGAAGTCAGAGTGCTGCCATGAAACGTCACGTGTAACAGATGCGGGAAGGAATTCGCATACCGAAGAGGTTTGCTGGCGCACATGCGAGGTCGTACCGAAGAAAAGCCGTTCGAATGCGACGAATGCCGGAAACGTTTCAAGAATCGGAATCTTTTAATTCTACACAAGCGAATTCATAGCGGTGAAAGACCATTTGAATGTGGCGAGTCAGGGCAACGTTTCATTCGGAAGTCAGATCTGGCTATTCATAAACGACGGCACACAGGCGAAAAGCCGTACGAATGCCGGGAGTGTGGGAAACGCTTCGCCTACCTTAGTGCCTTTAACTTGCACAAGCGAGTGCATACGGGTGAGAAACCGTACGAATGCGAGGAACGCGGGAAAGTTTATTTCTCGTTCCGATGGTCTCGAACGACATATGCGACTTCATACTGGCGATAGACCGTTCAAATGCGACGAGTGCCCTCGATGTTTCGTAGATTCCACATCCCTGACATTCCACAAGCGGCAGCACAGCGGTGACAAACCCTATCAGTGCAGTGAGTGCAAGAAACGCTTCAGACAGTCGACTCATCTGACCCGCCACAAGCGGACGCACACCGGCGAGAAACCGTACAAGTGCGGGGTGTGCGAGAAAACTTTTGGTTTTTCGAATAATCTAGTGATCCATACGCGTACTCATACAGGCGAGAGGCCACTCAAATGTCTTCAGTGCAACGCAGTTTTTGCAGATCACTCGACTTTAGCCTATCATCGACGTACTCGGCATTGATGAACTCAGCAGTCCTAGTTTTGCGTGCGACATATACCTTTCACGTTAATTTTAATGACTCCTGAATGAGGGATGAATGAAGCGGTACACATAAACACGCAGTACATCGTCTTATGCTTCCATACAATGACGTAGATGTCGCATGGTGGGTCGCAGTCACCCTTCACTGTAGTATGGGCCTTGTGCCTTGTGCACTCCGATCTGGACCCGCCCCATTGTCGATGCTTGATGTGTTTCTGTTTGATTAGTTAGTCGGTGATAGAACGGTATTCAAAGAAGGTGGCTGACTCGTCTCCAGGGGAAGCCCTCTAGGGGCAAGGACCAGGTATGTGCCGGTAGGGATTACAGCTCGAAGTGGATCGGTAGCGACACCCCATCTTCTTCGCTACATTCACGCTGCCGTCGGACCGGCAAAAGGGGAGGAGGGTGGGGGCGGGGAGAACTAGCCGTCTACTGCTACCCTCTAGGTCCGCTACTGCCATTGGATCTACTGCTTCTCGATTTGCTTTTTTGTATGAATGAATTAAGCTGTATTCATAGACACTAAGATTCCACATTGTACCCAGTACATCGTCTCATGCTTCCATACAATGACGCCATGAACTGGCCTATCCGGAATGGTAAAACTAGGGCCATGCGGCCGTGCACTACTAATCGAATGCACATCTTGACGTCCTGATCTGACTCAAACGATTAAATCTTTGAAACCCGGCAAATTCCATGATTGTACATGCCTGGTGCGCATGATCCGGTACCGCTTGGTACGCATGATGCAGTGCCGTTTGGTCGTCGGTCTCGGTTCTTGGATAGCGTGATTACTGCCCGGTTTCTATTGGATTAATTTCCATCTGTTTTTATACTTTATCTGCTAGTTCATGAAGATGGTGATCGATCATCCCTGTGTGATCGAGATGGGCTCAGTTGCGGGCGTTGAAGAACGGGAAAGCGCGCTGCTTTTCCGGCTTTACCCAATAGCCGAAGGGCTTGAGCGTTGTTTGGCGTCATGTGGAAGCACTCATGACTCTCGTCTTGGCATTTAGCCTACCAAGGGCGTGCCTACCGCTAGACTTCGGCATACCCGCACCCGTACCGTTCACCGTTCCGCACCAGTACGGAACGGAGTACGGGCCCTGTACTACCCCACCGCCGTTCCATACTCCGATTCGTAGAAAATGGTGCGGAAAACGGTACGGCCAAAAAACGACCGTTTTCCGTGCCGTTCTCCACGAAAAACGGCACCGAACGCCGTCGTTTTGCGAGCCGTGTCGTACTCCGTCGCGTGCCAGTATGGAACGGAGTACGGCTCCGTACCACTCGCTCGTTATTTCGTGCTCCGCTCCGTAGAAAACGGTACGGAATACGGAACGGAGTACGGTACGGCTGCCAAAGTCTACCTACCGCTACGGTTGTCCTGCCATATATGTGCCGGCTTTTATGGGGGAGGATGCGACATTATGATTGATTGCGACATGATTGCCATGCGCGGAACTACACAACTTCAACTGCCACCAGAGATTCTGCTCTGATTGAAACATACTATTTTACTGCGGGCTTTGTTTATTTATAGCTTGTTAGTTCACAAAGTTAGAAACAAGAGGGCGCCATGTAAAGTCTATTTATCTTCGATGCTTTATTGTTCCTCAAATAATTATCCGGCGTTGACCCCGAATGTCTGGCATTTCACTCATCGGAGCTGCTGATGATGTCCGTGATCTCGTCGTTGGTCAGCTCGCGTTGAATGAGCGTAATGATGGCCGGAAAGGTGCTCTTGAGGCTCTCCTTCGCGTCCTCGTTGAGCTCCTGGTACTTGCCGACCGACTTTTTGAGGAAGTCGACGAGCTGCTTGCGGTCGACGTGGCCGTCCTTCACCATTGGCAAACGTCCCTGCTTGGCCTAAATAAAAACTAGTATGGCTTCATTTTTTTGGAGATTTCTCGGCAACAGTGACAGTTATAGATGGCGTGGACCCCGCCGTGAAGTGCTAACCGCCGTGCCATGCGCCGTGCCGCGTTGACCCCCCCCCCCCCCGTGCGGTGCGCCGTGCCGTGATGCACGGCTTGTGCCGTGTTCCGTGCCGTATCGCGACACGGCGCCGTTTTCACGGCAAAAAAAATTTGTTTTTTTTTGGACTTGGTAAGGGACCCTTTGGTGACAAATTTGTTTAAGGCAAAAGGTAAATACACGCCCAGATAGAGTCAAAATATGGCGCAAAAGCGATTATTAACTTAATGGTTGAAACAAAACATTTGTAACAATGAAATGTGACGTAAAAGCAGCATAAAACACTGGTTTTGATGTAAAAAATGGAAAAACAAAAAGGTCGGCAAACCCCGGCCGTACCGTACAGCCGTACCGTATTACGGATGTACGGGTACGCGTACGGGCCGTAATACGGTACGGTACGGCTCCAGTACGGCCCGTACTCGTT
>JNEY01000213.1:0-26902 GCA_020875895.1 Aphelenchus avenae
CCCCCGGCCAACCGGCCCGACATGATCCACACCCTCCACCCCGGACGATTACCCTGCCGACCGTACCCCCACCCCTCCTCCCCAAGCCGACCACCGGACCGACCTGACCGGCCAAACATGTGTCCCAAAAGTGGACGAAAACTCAGCCCAGTGCAGGAGATACAAAAACAACATTTAAGTCGAAAAGCTACTAGCAAGAGACGTCCACGGAGTCCACGAGGACGTTTAAAAATACAGCGACCAGCAGTTCGGTCATTTTCTCAGTGCGACACGACATCACTTCGTAGGAACGCTCGGTTTCGTTGGTATGCCAAAATGTTATCTTAGGTTTAGAAAAAAACGTTCAATACCGCTTTTATTATATTTTTAGGTAAACGTTTTTTTTTGCTTTGGAACGTGGAAGCATCCTAAAGCTTCTGCCCGTTATCCTTCCTCATAAAGAGCGTGCCCACCTCTGTATGTCGTTTGCATGAAGAAACGTATGACCGCAAGAGGACCACTTTGAACGTCCAATGCTTTTGTCGTTTCGAACAAATGCAGGCACCAACGCTGAGCTTTTATGTAGTCAAGAGTGGGCCTGCGAAATCGAAGACTCAGGTATGAGAGAACGTCTGCATCTGTCTCCGTGGGAAGCATAACGTCGAACAAGTACCAGTCGTCTCTCTTAAAGAACACTGGTGCTTCCGGAGCTGATTGGCCCTACTTATTGACGTTGCTAAGAAGCACGTGTTGTTTACCGTTACGACGATGCGACGAGCGAGGTAAGATCGAACTCCGAAGGGCACATTATGACGGTGAGTGAAGCAATCGGACTGTTGCGCTCAAGCGTCGAAGCGGGCTTGTGTCTATCTTGAACAATTGATAAGACCACTGGTCGTCGTAAAAAGTAGAGGCCCATTATGAGAAATACGCTTCGAACGCAATGTCACTGAAGTAATAGTGTTCACAACAGGTAAGTACAACCTACATTGACAAAGCAAAATGCTGCCTACCAGCATCTCCGTCCTGAACCGTCTGAATGGTGAATCTGCCAAGAGCAGACGACGAATCTATGAAATCCAGAACATATGTTCTGAATCGCAAGTAGCAGTCCACATGTAGCACCGCCTGCACGTTTGCTGACCTTTAGAAACAAAAATGCCAAACCTGTATGTGTCCGTTGCAGTCTTGGGAACGTAAAACCAAAAGCGTACCACTCAAAGGGTCCAATGATACGCGCAAAATCTCGGAGGTTTCTGGTAATAAAAAGAGTGCCGGATAAGTGGAAAACAGGGAGGAACAAGAGAACAATGGCCGTTGTTTTGTTCTAGTTCTTATTGTTGTTCTTATCACCGGTTCAAAATAGAGACAAGCCTGTTAAGACGTGTGAGCCAACAGCCCTGATGCTTTGCTCGCTGCCAGCTTTGATGTTAATGTGTCGCACCTGCGAGTCAGCTACCTATGGGGACAACGAATACCTCTTTGAATGCAACTCACTCCATTTTTACATACTATCGTCTTTTCATTTCATTCACCGCACTTCCCCTGATGGCTTGCGGGGATGCACGGCGTCGGAACGGCGAGGGAGATCGGTTATGGCACCAGGCTAACTACGCCACTCCCGAGCAGTCTGTTGAAGGCAAAAGCTAAAAAAAAAAATCAGGGCCAAGCCGGGGACGATAGCCCCACGCAGCGGCCGCAGCTGGTAGATCGAACTGGTAGGCGAAAACCATCAACTGGTAGGCGAGATCAGGGAAGCGGCTCTCGTGATTCCTAGTCATAACAAGCACATGAATGCTGCGAGAGGTTCAAACCCCGGTGGCAGGCTACTCACTCGAACTGGTAGGCGCACCTGTTCGGTGGGAATTAAGCGTTTCTACATCATGAAAGGCCCGTGAATGAAATGACCTCTCGCACCCTAAGCGAGAATCATACCACTAGTCCACTTGGCCGCGAGCTAAAGCCTTATCCGGCGATCGGATCGGCCGGCTTGAAGCCCGTTCATGGCGAATTCCTTCGAGGTTCTGCCTGCACCGTCCTTAGGGACTCTTAGGCCTCGGCCAAGCCAGAAAACATTTCTGTGGCGGGTGTGAGCGCTGTCGGATGCTGAGATGAGAAGTAATGAGAAGCGATGCTGGACCCAACAAAATTATCGGTGCGAGTGGCTTTTGTCGTTACCAGAGAGTACGACAAAGGGTACCAAGGCGATTTTCCCGCTTTCTAACTGCCTTCTTTTCCTAAGGACGAGTGCATTTATACCCAACAAACGATATGACAAACGGTCAACCCCCAAATTTGACCGTAGACCTCTTAAAGTCAGTAAAGGGCTCGTTGCAAGGGATAGAAGTTCTCTGTGTCTTCCTAATCCCTGTCTAGTAGAACAGGATTTACTAGAAAAAGTTTTACTTTTAAGCAGAATCATGCTTGTATCTACACTCAGCCGGTGATTAGAGAACTTGACATGCAATGAGCTAAGCTTCGAATTAAATAATGTTGAAGTAAAAGTGTGCAAAATAAAGACAGTTAAGGTCAACAGCACCCGATACATGTGTCACATGGTGTTCAGGCTTACCAGAAAGACAGAAAGTGATATTTTTGGTTAGGCCTGGCATGTCTGTGATAGGTGTCGGCCCTTATTCTCGGACTGCGCCCAATAATGATATGATCTTCGTACGGGAGGAGCTGCAAGGTAGGGTGGTGCAACGAGTTTACACCTATTACATGCGAAGTGAGTGGGTCTGGCGAGTGTTTACCTGGTGAACGGCGAGACCATAAAAATTGTCCGCCGATTATATGTTTTCTCTTCAGGTTTTCGCTAAGTCTAATCCAGAGGATATTCCCCCTGGTATGCATGTCCAAGCTGTGCGGTATACTTTGCATTCCGTACTACGGTACGGCTATGGGTCAGTACGGGTTGCCGTACCGTACCGTACTGGTCCAGTACGGAGTACGGTACGGCATGACCCCCTAGTACGGCGCCGTACCGTACTCCATACTGCAGGCCAAAAAATGCCCATTTTTAGCCGAAATCGAGCATATTTTCGGCATTTTTGACCAAAAATACGAAAATTTCCTCAAGAATGACGGTATGCAGTTCTATTTCACATAGATAGTAACGCTTGATATGGATGGCGTTGTTGTTTGAAGTCCTAATGTTTCGGTTTACTGGCGAAAGGGCAGGAAATTTTAAATTGTTTATTACCGTACTACAGCGCCGTACTCCGTACCGTACCGTACCGTACTGCGCCGTACTGGTACGGTACGGAGTACGGTACGGGGGGGGGTCAGTACGGTACGGAGTACGGTACGGGGGGGGGGGTCAGTACGGTACGGAGTACGGTACGGGGGGTCATTTGCAAAGTATACTGTGCGGTGACTCCAGGTTAATCGTACCCGGCAGTTCCATGCTTTGCGCGGGAGGACGAATTTCATATGTGTGACGCACAGCTTAGTGCAAGTATGAGGCAGGCATGAAGGCATGCCAGCCGAACACGTTAAGAGTTGAAACATAACCAAAGGACGGCTGTTGGACATCACATGCCGTGGACGTCGCCTTGAACCTATTACCAATGGCAGCGGAGGCCGTCGTCAGTGGGATGCTAAGTACCGTGAAGTCCTTTGCAGCCCGGCGGAAGCTGGCAAGACTGGCAGGAAACCTTGCCGCAGCTCGACAGTATTAGCCTTGTTGGAGCAGCCTGTCGGTTGTCACGACGACGATCTTCAAAGGCGGCAAGAATCGCGCCTACACGAGACAGGATCGCTCCACTGCCTTCGACGAAGTGTGCAGCGTTGTTCGTTCACGCGTCAGGTGGCTTATCACCAGAGATGCATCATTCCCTACGGGCAGCGTTTCCGCGGAATAATGGAGAAATTGTATGGACGTCATTTGTGGTTCATCGATGACAGAGGTTTCGTCCAGTTTAATGGACTTTTCGCGAACTCGGCGACGTCAACCTCCTCCGATTACTTGCATTGAAATACATTCTCACATTGATGACAAGTTCAGTCCGCTTCTATTTTGCTTTTTAATGAAAATTTCGAGGTACAGCGCCACCTCCGATGAACGGAGGTATTCAGCGGGGGCGGACAAATAAAGAGGGGTTATGAGGCACCGACGTAGTTCCGCTAGTTCATTTTTATGACGTCGCTTGGCGGGTGGTGCTCACGTTCGTTTTCACCTTTCGGCTGCGACGATCGTTAGCTACGACAAATTGGAAGGGTTATCAACCTACCGCCGACATGGTGGGCTCTGGGCATGGGTTCGCATGCCATTCTTCGAGCGCGCTCATCGGCACCAGGGGTCTATTACTTTAAAAGCTTTTACCCTTCGGATTTTATGTGCTAAAAATGTCTTGCGAAGAAGGTACCAACGGACGCAGCCCACCCGACTTTGCTCATCGTTCACTGCGAGACGCGTGGCATACGGATGATAACGCGGCAAAGACATGCCAGGACACATTGGCCCTTTACCATCGTTCTTCTCAACTTCGCAAGCGCGATAAGACAGATGCGCTGCAGAAAGGTCCCCGCAGCGCTTTCAGTCTTCGGTAACCTTCTATGTTGTGATACCGGCAGTACGTGGTCATTCCGTGGCCGCCCTCGGGTCGCATGCGCACTTTGTGAGCACACGTTCCATGTTGCGCGTCCTCGGAGGAGATAGCGGCGATGGCCAGCGGTCATTCGCTGTTCGGCGCCATCTGGTGAGGCATCCACTGATTTGTTTCGGCTTCGGTCAGTGGCGCGAGGCCAGCGGTCTCACTTTTTGTCCATTCGCAGCGTCCATGCTTACGTTTACGTTTTCCACCCGGCGCGCCGGATTAGTTTACTTCATTCGTTGATAGGATGGGAACCAGTGTCACTTTTCTGTCCGATTGCTTGCTGTTTGGTGCCGCTAGTAGGTTTATGCATCGTTTGCAAAAGCGGGCATTCGGACTCCTCTGTCCACCTCATTTGGCTACTGGATGTTTGAGCCACGCTTCACTTTGACTAGTACGTGTCTCCGCTGCCTCAATCGGCAAATCTTCGCGCTGTGTTTTGCGAAACATTTGTCCGGTGAGCTTGCTTTTCGGCCCGCTTATGAACTGAGCTTCTTTATCACCTTTCCGCCATTTGCCTTCCCCTTCCCTCATTTGGTCCCACCTCCTTCCGACCCCCCACCCCTCCTAAGTTGACTGGAATAGGACGGACACATCGCTGGAAGCCTATGCGTCTAGGTCGGAAACACAAGATTTTTGTTTGATTTAATGGTATTTGCATTGGGCGTAGGTGACCACAAGAGCATTTTTTTCCGGCTGCCAACTTTGGTCATTGCCCACGAAGGGAGAGCTTTTAGACCGTCAATTGTGGCCAGTTATCCTTTAGCATGACCCGCGCTCCGATAATTCGAATCCGGGTGCTGGCATCATTTTTATCCGGATTAACCGCGTTTGCTTTCTAAGAATTGCCGGTCTCAGCGACGGTTTTCATGTTTGCCCATCGGATCTTCTCGGATGTGCCATTTCATGCGGCGCGCAGTCCGCGACTGCCTTCGTCGCCGTCGTGTCCCCCTCGCAGAGCGGGTCGTATGCCGCATGTAAGTGGCATTTGACCTGTGCCCGATTCCTTTCCCCGCTATGGTTTGCCAGCCTGTTCGAAGCAAGTCTTTCGAACTGAACGGACGGGCATGCGAAATTTCGGGGCCTAAATTTTTAACGAAAAATGCAGCCCCACTGTTCTTCGCCGAATTCTTTTTTATGTACTATATCATTATTCGCTACTCGCTTCTCCTCTTCTTGCGCGGTATAAATTAAATTTGCCTGTTCGGTTTGCTTCTATGTTTTGCATGAAATCCATACATGTACGTGTTCAGCATCACGATGTGCCGCATGTCGGCGTGGGGCAACGAAGATGGCGGAAGTGACTTCATCGGCAGCAGCAGCAAGAAGGACGACATCGCGGCGCTGCGGGTGTACGTTAGGCAGCTTCCAGACAGTCTGTATGCCTTACAGGGGGAAGGGGGTCAGACCCCTGATTTAATTTTGAGTACGGGGGAGGGGGGGGGGGTAAAAAGGGCGATGTAATGCTTACAGACTTTCTGGACGCTCCGTTATACTTCGGGGCAACACAAGGAGGAGTTACCCTTGCTCGGTCTTCTTGGTCCGGCTTATCCTGGCTCATCTTAGCCTACGCCGGTTCATTCTAGACGGCTCATTCCGTCAGCACTTCCTTTGACGCCTCCGGTTCCGGGTGGCTTAGGCTTTTGCTCACCTTAAACTGGTCTTCTCGGCTTGAGTACCCGTACTGCGTACCGTATTCTACGATACGGCGCATGTCCAGTCGGGTTTCTGTACCGTGGCATTGTTCTCTTGCTAAAATGCTAGTACGGGGCGCAGCACGGCTTTAACATGTGCCGTACTGTGCTCCGTACCGTGTTCTACGGTACGGAGCGGTCAGTACGGTACGGAGTGCGGTAGGGTACGGGGTATCGCATCTGAGCCTACTAGTCGTAGCATTTTTTATGAACTTGACTCTTCTTCTAAACTTGTCCACTGTACTTTTCCGTTTCAGGTTCCAAAGATCGGCCTCGCAGCCATTCCCTTCCTCAAGGACTTCAAGGATCCCGGGCAAGATGGCGCAGTGCTAGATGGTCAGCCGAAGGGCTTCGACCCCGACTGCATCGACCGCCTGAACGGCTACGTGGTGCCGTGTTTTCTACTTCTCTGCATCGGCGTCAACAGCGCGTCGAACTTCGGCTGGATGGGTGGCGAACCCATGAAGTGCCTGGTAAGTGGAGTCCGATGTTGCGCCTTTGCTCCGTGTCGCCGTCTCATATCTCTCTCAGGCTTGACCGGTGCCACGGAAGTGTGGACTACCGATTAGCCACATGCTTCTGCTTTGTTTTCCAGGCATATCAAGGTTTACCGGCGCTCCAAAAAAGCACCTTTCAAATGCCTCTTTGAGCTTTCCGCCAGGAAAGCTTCGCTCGAAAAATTCCGCCGTTGCAGGCAGATTTTTTACAAACAAAACGTGGTTTTCTAAGGAAATTACGTTTTAGCCCGCCGCAGGCGAAGCCAAGCTACTTATTTCAGTGCAACAATGGGCTTTCTACACGAAAAACCTCAGTGCTACTGCAAAAATATGACCCTATACCCCCTGAATTTGCTCGTGAAAATCAGGGGCAAAATGCCAAATTCAGGGGGTACCCCCTTGATCAAGGGGGGTTTGAGATCCCTGGTCCGCATGACACGAGTGTTTTGTCGGCGATTGTTTAGAAAGACTAACTATTCTCTTATGACTGAGCATCATCGCCGACCTTCTATCCTTTAATGCTCTGGCCTCATTATTCAGTCTACAGGATTATGTTTTGCATTAGCATTCCACTGCCTATCGGATGTTCACTTCCTCAATAAACTGATTACTGAGCTGCTGAAATGGGACTCGGGGCTAGAGCCCTGAGAGCCTAGATCGCCTAGAGCCGCAGATTGTGAGGTCGGGCGGATCTAAAAAAACAGCAGGGCTCTGGAGTGCTGGAGTACTTGGTCGCAGGCTGGAGAAGGAGGTTGCAGATGAGAGCTCTGGTCCCATCGGGACACCTGCACGGGTTGCCTTTACCTTCTATTTCGGGATGCGACTCGCTGCCGTGCCGTCTCCCAGCCCCCGCGTTCTCTATTCGGTCGGCGCATTCCGATCACTTCCAGTGCCGGCTCTCGGCCGTTGGAGGATCCGCCGCGGTGGCACCCGCTGGTGCCGAGTCCTGCGTAAGCTGCAAGGCCGCTTGGAATCCTCCGGGCGTTGCATAGCGGAACTGCTTCGCGTAATGCATGATCGGAGATCAGCTCAGCTACCGCATGTACTCTAACAGAAGGCAACTCTAGTCAGGCGCGTAGCTAGGGGTCTGGAGTTTTAACTAAAATACCTTGAAAAACGCATTTAGAAAACGAGTAAACAGCCGAAATTTGGGCATATTTCGAAAGTCCGAAAGGGGGACCAAGGCATTCTTCCGGCGTCGGCCGAAGGCAAAAAATAGGTAAGGGTCTCATCAGCCGAACGGACTGCAGATGCAACACTGGTTAACTGCATGTTAGTTTTCTTATATCGTCGTAATTTGAATGCTAGTGCCCGTTTTAAAAAAGTTTTGATTGACTCTGGTTGACTGTATCGGCTTTTTCGCCATGTCCAGCCGACCATAAAAATTAAAAGACTCTGATACCGTATCTTCTCTAATTTTCACTGGGGGGATAAAGTTATTGGCCTCTAGGGTGGGGGTAAATTATAGGGGGAACGATTAAACGTGGATATAATTTAAAAATTGGAAACTTCCGGGCCCGAAGCCTGAAAAATTTGGGAAGTTTCAGCCAAAATCGGCCAAAAATCCACCAAAAATTGACCAAATTTGCTCATTTTTGTCTTCTATTCTGTTCTTTTTGAATAATTTATGCACAAATACGCATTAATTAAGCTTCGGCATACCTATGTGGCTTAAAAAGTGGCACTTTACGTGAGAAAATGTTTGAAACCATGGTAAAATTTACCATTTTAGACCCCCGGGAGGGGGAAATTAGAGGGGGAGATAATACCGTAATTCTTCAATAATAGCCCCCTCCCCCTCAAATAGAGCCCCCCTCGAATATAGCCCACCCTGAGAGAACCTTACGAAAAATATAGCCCCAGGGGCTATATTCAAAGAAATACGATAGACAAGAGCGAGAGGTGCCGACTTTGACGTCCCGAACGGGTGTCGGCAAAGGTCCATCAGTTTACGGCCTCCAATAATTTCTAGGCGGTATCACCCGCTAAAGCCGGTCGAGGGCTTTTTTGATAAAAATCTGCTGCATTTGGACAATATGCTAGTAGCTACATCCACAGTACGCGTTCAATGCGTTCGTCTTCAAGGTCTGATCCCGTTGGTTCCAACCTGTTCTTATCTCNGTCGTGAGAGGAGGAGGGAGGAGTAGTAGAGAGAGTAGGTGGGCTGGGGCGTTAAAATTAAAGAAAATACATATATGGCATGGTCCGAGGCATCTACAAAAATACAGGACATGTCTTCTACTTGAGTAATTGCGGTATACAGTTCGAGCCTTTGCTTGCGGTCTTCCCTAAAAAAATTTCAAGATCCACATAGCGGCGTAAACCTTTTTTTCTGGAAGGTCGCAGACATGCGCATGCGACGTCTACCTTGCACAGACCCGTGTGCTACTTTTCAAGAAGAAGTTTTCTGCATTTTTTCACTTTGCAGACACTTATTTTTTTTTTTAAATTTCGGATCTTTTTAAAAGATAGGCATTTTTGAAAATAGCATGGCGAACGTGTTAATAAAATTAATTTTTCTAAAAATTACCAATATTTTCGGAAATCTAAATGTTTTTTTTCTTAAAAACTATTTCCTGAATGAATTTTGGACGTATCCAGAAACTTTACGAGAAAAATACTTTGTCAGAAATCCTTTCAGAAAACTCCAAGGGGTTTGTTTTTTCAAGCATACTTTTAAGCGGGAGTAATTGCTAACAGTCTCCAAAACTTTATTTGCATTTTCTGCCACGCATTGTCGCATTTTATCATTTGCATTTTGTGGACAAATGTGTCCATGCCAACATGCATATCCGAATGTTAATGGCGTCTCTTCTAGACGTCCAAGAAGCTGACGAAGGAGCAGATGGAGCACGCGCTAGACTACGGTCAGTCGAAGAATCACTACTACGTCGCGTCGGACGAATCCATTCTATGGTCGAATCCTGCTCGCCTTCAACGCCAGCTCGGAGTGTGTTGCGGTACCTGAAATAATGTTTTCCGTCATCTATTTTAGTGGGTCCCGGCAAGTTTGCTGCTGCAAGCGTTCTGCTTCTACCTTCCGAGCCTCCTCTGGAACTACGCATGCACCGCTCCGGGTAAGCCGTCAGCTGGATAGGATGGCGGGACAAGGAACTGAGTGCAAAAACTGGAACTAAGTGCAGAGAAACATTGCAGTAAATGGTAAGATCGGGAGCCGGATTTTATTACATGCCTCGTACCGTACTGTCGTGCTGACAGTACGGTACGGCAGCAGATCTCGAGTACGTCAGTACTGTGCGGAAATGCCGTGCTGACTCTTTGGTGCCTCGTTTTTTAAAAACATTTTTCAACAAATTTTGGTTCAACTTCTGTCTGGTGGGATTAAGAAAAGGTCTGTGACCTTCGTTTGTCCACATTTCCTTCAATTTATAATACAGTTTCTACTGTTTTGCGGTTTGAGCGTATAAGTATCTGCAAAAATTCTACAGATTTGCGCTCCTTAGTGTTGGACTTTTGTTTTTTCGCAAGCTCAGCACGGCTCCTGAGTATGGAGCCGTGCTGAGCACGGCACGGCAAAGTTTAGTACCGTACGGGGAGGGGAACCAGTACGGTACGCCACTCTTTCCCGATCTTTAAATAGGTCACGCTTTTGCAACAAACTGTCGGGACAAAGCAACAACGGTGTGGTAGTCAACGGACGGAAAGCTTGCGCGAATGAAACAGTGCACCCGGAAACGAGGACAACTGTGCACAAATGCACCGTGATACAACGAAAACAAACGATTTGCATAGCAGGCATCAACTTCGCCAGGCTGCTCGCGTTCACAGTGAACATCGCACGCATGATCCTGACCGACCCGATGCGCCAGCAACACGTCGACAGGCTCGCGGCAGAGATCGACCTCCGCCCGGAGCGCAAGCGCAATGTCGGCTGCCGCTCGGGACGAAACACTGGGAGCTACGCCACCACGCTCTACCTCGTTTGGTTGCGCAGTTCCTGCTCATGAACGCGTTCATCGGCGCTCCATTCACCTGAATGGGCTGGGACGTCGCCAAGGCGCTGATGAGCGGCGAGAATTGGCCGGTAAGCAGTTGAGTGTGGCGCTGGCGCTTAGCTACGCCGTACGCAACCTGTAGTGTAAACATGGCAGTAGACCTCGGCTTACTAGACTTCGTACCGTGCCGTTTTTTTGTATTCCACGGCGACGGATACGGCAAGCAAAGGGGGCCATCCCAGACCGTACTATGTGCAGTACTACTACGGACGTAACACGGCATGAGACGACAGGTTCCACAGATACGGCCGTATGTGCCGTATCTATGGAAAACGGCAAGGAAAGCGACCGTTTTCTTCACCTTGCCGTGAAGTACGGCACGGACAGGGTCAGGACGGAAAGGAGTAGGTTACGTAGAGAGGGGCCTTGTTGAAGTCAACCTGGGGCCGGGCATGTCCGGGAAAAGTGGCAAAAGCATGACCGTTGGAACGTAGAATATGTAGTGGCATTTTGCAAACGTACTGGAAGGTGCGACAGGTGGCACGAGACCACTATGCTTGCACGGATGGGGTGGCATGCGACTAGAGAGGTTGCATGCTGTACGTTTTTGTGTGCACAAATGATATGGAGCAGTTGTCAGCAAATGGCACACGAATTAAAGACTGGCACCCGTGCCGTATTACGTTTCGTATCGTACCATAATGCCGCGCTACCGCTACGGCTTCGGGTTTTCTCGTAGATGGCACCGAGTACGTCCTATGGCCGTACCGTATCACACCCGTACTGAGTACGGTACGGGTTGGCCATACGATGCTGCTCGCCAGAACTATAGTTTGCCGATCTTTAATACGTATCGTACTGACCTACCACGTACCGGACGACGATGTAAAGCTTTAACTGCCCGTAGTGTGCGCCGTACCGTATTACGGCTATTTCAACAAAGTACAGGCCGTATGAGGGTACGATACGGCCGCTGTGCGGGCCGTACTAGTTACAAATTATCAGCAACTCAGCGCCGTACTGTACTGTCGTACTGTGCCTCCACTCCGTACGTTACATCCGTACCGTTTGTACGACTTGTAAGGTACGCTGTACTCACAGTACAGCTGCCGTCTTTAATATATAGGGGCTTGGTGAAATTGCTCGCTTGGACGAGTTTTGAGCCAGCACAAAGGACAGAACATTAAAAGGGGCAAAATGCAGAGTATGATTTTTTTCCCATTTAGGACTCTTCAGTGTTCCCTCGCCTCACTCTCTGCGACGTTCCGATCAGAGGCCTCGGAGACAGCCCACCCTATATGCTCCAGTGCCACCTCCGTGTGAAAACGTACACCGAGAAGTTTTTCTTCATTATATGTGCGTAAATTACCTAGTTCATGCGCATCAGTTCGGCATGGTCTAGCTGGTGACTTGGAACTTAAACTTGCTCAATTAGGTGGTTGTTCGCGTTCGTCGCTGTCTCCACGGCATGCAGCTTCGCCTACTACGCGCTTGCCTTCTTGTGGACGTGGACTCGCGAAGATATCGTGCGCTTCCTCGTTCGCTCCAAACGACACCGCGTCATCCTCAACTCTCCGAAGAAGTCAGACGAAGAGGTCGTAAAGATCTTCGCGAACGACGGCATGCAGACCGATGGTACCTTGCTCTTTTGGTTCATTCAAGGTGAGTTGAAAATCCTCATGCGTAGCCTAACGCGGTCGGTACAGACGAAAAAAAGACAAAAAATTCGGCCTCCTGGTGGGGGGATAATTAGGCTGGGTCAAAATTAGAGAAAATACGGTAGTCGAGATTGGCGCTGGCACTCGTGCCGTACCCAGTACCAGGGCTGGGACCGAACTTTGGATTCGGAAATTCGGTACATTTTCCGAAGTTCGGATTCGGATTCGCTTCGGTTTATTTTTTACCTTCGGATTCGGATTCGGTCACGGAGCCGTACCGTACTGGCACCCTCCCCCGTACCGTACTGTCGTATCGCACTGACCCTACCGTACCGTTGTGCCGTACCGTAGCACGGCCAGTACGCTAAGGCCCGAAATTCGGTACGGTTCCCGGCCCTTTAGCACTCTCGAAAGTGAACTGAACTAGGAGTTAGGATGTTTGTTGTGATGTTTGTCTTGTAACTCAGCTATGCTTTTTAGTCGCTCCTCCCCGGCGTCCGCACAGGCAGCGGCTTCGAGGTGGAGGAGGAGGTAAGCACTGATTTGAGTGACTCCGCCTACTTAACGAAGCATTTTAGCCCACTAAGTTCAATGAAATGCGTGTGCAGAAGCACGCGCTGTCCAGCACCTTCAAAGTGCCACAGAAGACCTCCATTCCAGGCGATTCCTCGGAGCACAAGGTAAGTCAGGCTTGCCTTCCAAGGTCCAAAGAATAACGCTTATTTAGGTGACCATCGCACGTCTCGAGTTCGAGCTCCTCGTCGGCCTGGAGTGCTTCCCATACGTCACGACCGACGTGTTCGAAACCGCGACGGCCCTCAACAACTCGAACTACCCGCTTCTGCGTGGACCGGCGGCCGTCTACTTGGGCCAGAATTTCACTTCCGATGTAAGTTTTAGGTAGAGTTTTGGCGGAAATATGTTGCTGAAATCTGGCAAACTGTACCTACCAGTCCTACCGTCCCTCCGTTCCGTGCTAGCTCGAAACGGAAATAAGCTTTCGGGACCTGTAAGCCTATTAATACCCTCTCATGGAAAAGGAACGGGCATAGCATGGAGGCCTACGTCTAGGAGAACCATACAAGATTCTCACTAAAGTCGACAATCTTAGACCGCCATCCACGCGGCAGCCATTGGCGAGAAGTTCGTCGTCGCGCTCGGAGTGGACTCGGGCGTCAAGGTGAAGTATACGTCCGCCGAGCCGTTCCACGAGCAGGTAAGCGACCATGTGAGATTCGCTTACACTCGTGCTAATTTAGTCCGATGACAAGAAGACTTCAATGTCGCTAGTCGACAAGAAGATCCACGTCAAGAACCTGAAGGCCAAGGAGAAGACCCTGATCACCATCCATCAGCAGGTGCCGAAATCGACGGACAGCAAGATAAAGGTAAGCATGCGACCAGTACACAATACACGGAGTTGTTTTTATGCCGCTTAGTCCTACGCTAGTTCAGGCACACTGGCCTAAGGCTTCGGCTCATTTGAAGCCTACGGCTCGTCCGCGTAAACCGAGCATAGGCCTGATACCCTTAAGCTTCGCCTTAGTATAGGGCTACTGCTCGATTGTCCATGCTAGGCTTGAGCTTCATGCGTATGTTTCTGAACGCAGCTTAGACCTACCTCCATCGAATCTATGCTCAGCATAGACATGCCTGTCTACTTTACTGGGGCCAAGCCCGGCGCTGCCCCCCCCCCCCATTGGCTGGGTTTGATGCGATTAGGCCTAGGCAAAGGTAGACATGATGAACATAGCCTCCGACTCAGTTAGACCAGTCTCCCTTAGGCAGAGACCCCGCTTAGGCCTCTGCTTAAGCTTTTATGTAAGCCGTAAGCGTACTTCTTACTTTTAGGTCGGACTGCTCACACCGGCAAAGAGCGAGCTGATCGCTGCCGATGACGCCAGTACGCTTAAGCCGATCGCCATCGGACCGCACCTCGGCGGAGACAACATCCTCGACTGGACGGTGGAGCTCAACGCAGGCAAAGAGCGTGATCTGGTCGCCAAGTGGAGCGTTCAGTCACCCGCCGACGAGACCGTCGAGTACTACAATCAGGGACGCGCCGCGGATCGCAGCAACGAGTGACCGAGTCGGCCGGCACCTAGCCCGCGTGTATTTCACCGAAACTGTCCCCCCGCCTTTCCCGAGTTTTCGTCCAGTGTGCCTTTCGGGCTTTCCGGTCCTCTCTTTCGGTGTACATTGTTGGAGAGTCCTTAAATGGATAGCTGTGCTTGTGCCTTAGAGAATGAAGCTTTCTCATGATCGGCCATTGTGTGCACCATAGTTTAGCAGTATAGGACCCAAAGTGACTTGTGATAAGTTCGCATAATGCGTCCCAAGGTACAAGCTTTGTTGGACAGGAACATTCTGACAGTTAGCTTCATGTACTCCCTCAGTTATAGCCAAGCTACCAAACTCCTTTTCGTGTCTTTCGCTGTCTTCGAGGAATGTGGACTTTAGCGTATTTCGAGTAAATCGAATTTGTCCAGCTTAATGACCTCTGCGCATGCCACGGCTTGGAAAGCACACGCGAGAGGTCACCTTGCATATCGACTGGGGACCGCGTTTGTGAAAGACCTACGGCTGACCTGTCCGACTCGGCTAATGATCGACTCCAAACGGCTTCGGCTTACTAAGCACATATTGTTTGCCGCGGATGCCCATACTTTCACAGGGAAATTCAGCAAATGTAGCTAACATGATGTAAGATGTAAGTTAAGCTAGATTTGAGCCATCCAAAATTACCCGTGCCGTTCGCCGTTCCGTTCTGGCACCCACCGACCATTCTCATGTTCGTAATGACTCCTCCACATAGCTTTCGTACCGTTCAGAGATCCCACTGAATACATTCAATTTAAACCACCATCCGCGCGGCGGCCATTGGCGAGACGTTCATCTTCGCGCTCGGCGTGAACTCAGACATCAAGGTGAAGCTCGCGTCCACCGAGCCGTACCGCAAACAGGTAAGCGACGTGGAAGTCGCTCCTCATGCAAAGTTTAGTCGGACGATGAGAAGACTTCGACGACGCTGTTCGACAAGAGAATTCTCGTGAAGAACATGAAGGCCAAGGGGAAGGTGCAGATCACCTTCCACCTGCAAGTGCCGAAATTGACATATAGCAAAATCGAGGTAAGCACTCGCGGGTCGTTCGGATCAGTCCGAAACATTTTGTGTTCAGTAGTCCTATGCTCATCTTAGGTATACCGCCCTAACGCTTCGGCTGAGCTGAAGCCTACTACTTGTGAGCATAAGCCTACATGATGCTCTAGCGCATTGCCTGAGTTTTGGACTTACTGCTCGTTCGCCTTTGCTATGCTAAGCCTAGGATTTAATGCCCATGGGCTAGGCTCAAACCTACCAACCTCATGCCTATGCTGGGCTTAGACCCACTTCAACTGGCCTACATAATTTCAGTTTGGAACTGAAACCCCTAGGCCGAGGCTTAGCACATACATTCTGCTCTACGGCCTTGGCTTAGGCTAAGCATACGTAGCCCAAAACTCAAGACATGCCTGCACGGAGCTGGGTTATGGTTCAGCTTAGGCCTACTATCTTTGGGTGTAATCTCAATCCACCCCTTAGGTCTAGACTAGGCCAACTTAGTGGTATCCTTAAATCTGTTGCACTGGCATCCCATCTTAGGCTATGCTTGTCCCGTGAACTGTGATAAAAGTCGTTTAACGTTGAAGAGCCTTTTAGATCGAACTGCTCGCACCGACAAAGAGCGAGCTGGTCGCTACCGAGGACGCCAGCACGCTCAAGCCGCCCGCCAGTGGACCGCGTCTCGGCGGAGACAACGTCCTCGACCGGACGGTGGAGCTCGACGCGGGTAAAGAGCGCGAGCTGGTCGCCAAGTGGAGCGTCCAGTCACCCTCCGACGAGACCGTCGAGTACTACACGCCCTAAAACGGATAGCAATGCGAGTATCTTGCAGAATAAAGCTTATCTCGCGAGACACTATAGCATGGAGTACTACAGTATTTTAAACCCCAACGCACGCCTAGGCGTGTACCCCAAGATCTGGCCTTGGCGTGCTTGTGTAAGTAAGCTAGTTCTGAGCTATTTTGCCGCTGTCAGTTTCATTTCCTCTTTGCCACAGAAATTCTTTTGAAGTCTTGGGCAAAAACACTCGCTCTTCTGAGCAATGTCAGGGCGATATTTGAAACCCCAATAGCCGGTAGATCTCGAATAAAGGGATATCCTCTTGATTTTCAGGCGCGCGTAACCGTTATCCTAAAACAATGGGCACAACTACGTGCCAGCACAAAAGTCCCCGTGTTTTTCTGTCGGATACCATGGATGCTCTTCGGCGTAAGTGGCCCAGGAGCGATACTCAATGCGCTCCGTCAAGTACACTGTCGTGAATGAACAACGTCTGGTGTTCGGAATCCCGGAAAAGCACGGAAATCCGGTGTTTTTTCTGGAATCTTCCGGCCGTTTTCCCGTTCAGAATACAGAAAAACAATGATGCTTTCTGTTCTGAAAAATTGGAAATGTCATTCATGCTTTTCTCGTCGAGGATATAATTTCCGTGAGGAGACAAAGGGCCACAAAGCTGCCTGGTTGTCGGTCTTTCCAGCGGCTGACCTACCGGGACCGACTGCGTCGCAGCGGAGGTCGCAAGGCAAGGCGAACGCTAGCAAGCTGAATAAAGTCGACTTGTCTTTCAGCAAGTTGCAGCGCGCTTCGCTGGCCGCTGACTTTATAATTACCGTCAACTGCGACAAACAAAGCTAAGCAATCTGCGATCAAAAGCCTGCATGAGGTCGATGCGTTCCGCAAGCTGTTCCGCTCTGCTCGTTACTTACTAACCGCTCAGAAACCGGCGTTTCCGAAACGTCATCCGCTGGTCAAGAACGGCATGAATTGGCACCGACAACCTGAGTCCTCATCGTTGTTCTTCGTACATAACATCTAGTAGATTTCTGAAGAAGCTTAGCATCACTGTTTTCCATGAAGTGGTTTTTTGCACCGATTAAGTGAACTGGTTCAAGCCGTTTAACCAAAAAGTGAATGAGAGGCTTTACCAAAACAGTTTTGGCGGAAGAATGACCCAACGCGGGTATCTGTGGTCGGAAACAAGACTTTTTAAGCTGATATTGGCAGAAGGCGCAAAGCAGTCACGCTAAAAACGCAGTTTCGTGGTTAAACAAAGCGAACAAGAGGTAAGCGTCGGCGAAAAAGCACTTCATCAATTAAGGTAAAGCGAAATGAAGTAATGAAGTCTAGCGATGAAGTGACGTGAAGTGAAGTCGAAACCACTTCAGTTCAATCCACTTAGCCACGCACAAGTGAGTGCTTTAGCGAAACTGCGCTTGGCACAAAGCTTGCAGTACAGGAACACACTGGAAGTTTGTGGGGTTGAGCGGTTAGTACCTATCGCCCCTGGTCGAATGAGCCCTGATGTTCTCTATACTTCCTGGCATTGCCAAGGCTCACAACAACCTCGTCGTGGATGCTTTCTCGCTGTCGAAAGACTTGAAACGTCCCATTTGCCTCCACGTGCTGACGGATTCCATCGCGCTACCCGTCAATGCTCATTCGACGTGTGATTAGGGCGTTTGATAACTGCATCGTCCTCGATGCTTCTCGCTGTCGAAAGACTTGAAACGTCCCATTTGCCTCCACGTGCTGACGGATTCCATCGCGCTACCCGTCAATGCTCATTCGACGTGTGATTAGGGCGTTTGATAACTGCATCGTCCTCGATGCTTCTCGCTGTCGAAAGACTTGAAACGTCCCATTTGCCTCCACGTGCTGACGGATTCCATCGCGCTACCCGTCAATGCTCATTCGACGTGTGATTAGGGCGTTTGATAACTGCATCGTCCTCGATGCTTCTCGCTGTCGAAAGACTTGAAACGTCCCATTTGCCTCCACGTGCTGACGGATTCCATCGCGCTACCCGTCAATGCTCATTCGACGTGTGATTAGGGCGTTTGATAACTGCATCGTCCTCGATGCTTCTCGCTGTCGAAAGACTTGAAACGTCCCATTTGCCTCCACGTGCTGACGGATTCCATCGCGCTACCCGTCAATGCTCATTCGACGTGTGATTAGGGCGTTTGATAACTGCATCGTCCTCGATGCTTCTCGCTGTCAAAGGACTTGAAACGTCGCATTTGCCTCAAGGTGCTGAGGGATTCCATCGTGCTGCCCGCCTGTGGTCACTCGCTGTGGGCCGCGTGCTTATAGCGCTTGCTTAACGGCGACTCGCGAGGCGCCGCCGTTGCCGGCAAATGCCCATTCCGGTGCGAGCGTCATCTCATCCGGGAGAGGCCTTGCTGAAAGCCTGCCAACTGGCAAAGTTCGGTACGATGGAGCCTACGGTTTTTTCACGAAAGTTTGCAACAATCAAGTATCGACAAACGTCGTTCTTATCAACTATCTGCCACGCCGTAACGTACTCAGTACAGAACTGACCTCACCCGTACCGTATGGAAATACGGACCGTAATACGGTACGGTACGGGCCGTCCCAGTGCTAAGTATCGAGAAAATTGGAGACGTACCGCACATCGCACTGGGCTGACCCACCCGTACCGTAAGCCGTAGTGTCCTGACCCACCGGGTACCATGCCTCGTACCGACAGTACGGCACAGTACGGCCGTACCAGCTGTGCGGTTGCCAAGATATCTCGTCGCGAAGTGTCGCTGCGCGGGCTGGATATTTTACTGGATTCTGCGGTGGTGACAATCGTCCATTTAATCCGGCCTTGATTATACTGTCCGTTGCGCAGGCTTGACTACGTAACTTTTAATTTGAGTTTTTTTTTCCATTTTATGCGAGTTCTGAATCTTTGCTAGCAGTAAAAGGTACAAGCGTACAGCAATACATAGCGCGGCTAGACAACATTTGTGTGTTTTGGATAAGATATGTTCACTGTCATCATGAGCGCCTCGAGGATTACGCCTCTTTGGTCAGGATCGCTTTCGGAAAATTAACTCGATCTCCGACGTTCTCGAATGTTCCCGATTGCGGCTTCAAAATTTTTGGGGGATTCATTGAATAACAGTGTTTTTGCACTGTTTGCGCATAATTCATGCTCTGTTCCGAAGTCATCGCAACAAACCAAAAGAAGAATGAGCAGCTACCGTATTGGTCCGAATAGAAGCCGACACCTAATAGAAGCCGACCCCTAATAGAAGCCGATCGCCAAAAATAAAAAAGTTCGCTTGTCACAGAGACATGTCTAGAACACGTTTTAGAGCATATACGTTCATTCTAGACGAGAACTTTTTGTCACTAAATTTTCAAAAAAATTTGCAAAAATCGTAGGGACACGTATCTTTACAACTTTTATCGAAGGACACGCAAATTTGACCTTCGAAAAAAAAAGAAGCCGTCGGCTTCTATTCGGACCAATACGGTAATCATAACATCTTGTTTTCAAGTGTTTGTCGCACGAAGCTTTATTAACGAAACATAAGCGACAATGTAACTATCAAATGCAGAGGAAGCGGTACATTGTTACGTCAAACGTGGCAGCCCTGGCATTTAGTGTAGCTGCACTACAAGCCGGTACTGGGACATCGACCAAGGGTCAGGCTATCAAACAGCAAGACGAAGGTCCCTCCCGAGCATTCAGCAAAGGAAGCCCGATCTTCTTTTGTCGACAGAAATTTATGAAGTCAAGCGTCATCTCGGACTCTAGCATCATAAAATTCTGAAAACGGTGTATGAAATTTCATAGCTAGGATCACGATTTCAATGAACCACACGCATCTGCGGCTTAACAAATCTGCGTTTTGCAAAGTTCTACGCTTAGGCATCATTCTGAAACCTAAGCGATGCCTGGTTACGTGGTAAGAAGGCTGCTAAGCATGATTTTATGTAGGCAAACGTCTGATTGCTGGTGAATTACCCTTCAAAAAGGCCCCTTTGGGCTTGGCGTTAGTGCACATCAAACCATAATCGGAAATAAGGATAAGTGAAACGACTCATTGAGATGAGAATTTTCAACAAAATTCTAAGCCATAATTTGGCAAATGCATTGGAAATTTGCTCTGTCGGCGCGTACGTTAGTGCACATCAAACTGTGCACTATGTGCACTAACACAGACCATATGTTTAGTGCACATAACACGCTGACGGCGCCTACGTTAGGGTGCGGATACCACCCGAGATGCCCTCCCACATGGATATTGGTGTTAGGGCGTTGGATCTCCTTCCCTCTCCCACATGTGGTACGTGATTTCTGAACGCTCCTTATCTCCATGGCTCATACCTTCACTCGACGGAAACTGTCGACGAAGTCGATGAGTTCTTGCACGTTTTCTCTGAGATCGTAGGGGACAAACAGATCGCGAACGGTGACTGTGTTCGCGACGGCTTTCACCGCGTTGAGAACAAGCTCCTCATCTGTCCGCAGGTGGAAGCGACCCACAGTGCAGTTGCAGAACGCCTCGGATATAAAATCCGCAATGTCCCTCTCGGTTTCGAATTTCAGCGTGCAGACCCAGTCCAACGAATCGAGCCGTTCGACGACAATCGTAAATGTTTCGTCAAAGACTTCGAATATGCTGATTATGAAGCCCGAAAAGTCGAATAAGCGGATTGTGCGGGCGCACTCATCGGCCACAGCAGAGAGCAGCTTGCTGGACAACTTTAGGCCGCCGAGGTCGTAATACCCAAGAAAGGAGACCACTTCGGAGAACGTCTCAGCGGGGAGCATCATGAACGTCAAAGAATGACGCAAATCGGCCTGTAAGTCGTTGTCGCAGCGTTTTATACCGCCTCATAACACATCAGTTCTGGGAAGCTGAACATTCGCTAGAAACGTTCATGCCGCCTGTTTTTGGTTTGTGAAGTGAAAGAGATTGATCAGTAGGAGAGACCTAGCGGCGAACAGCGCAGTGAAACTGACCAAACAGTAGGGTCAGGGAGCATGGAAAGGTCAAATGACCACGCATGAAAATCGAGCACACGGACAGGTCGCGTAGCTCATAAGTTACGAAGCATGGGAGTCTTTGCTAAAACGCCTTTAGTCCTTTTCTCTTACACGAGAACGGGCGGCAACAAAAATATTGGCGAGCTGGGAACCAGGCTTCTAACCGCTAAGAGAAAGCGAGCTCGCTACGAAGCAAATAGTTTCCCGAAATCATAAAAACTATTCTTGGTAGCAGTTTGTGTTTGAAACCTGAAGAAACTTAAAGCGTCGCTCCGAGGTCGCTTTGCTCCGCAACTGCGGAGTTCCACGATTCTTTTCCCCTATCGTTCAATACGACTTCCAAGCAGCTAAAAACGGCGACTGTGGTTCTGGTAATTCCTAAGTCAAGTTCCATTATGCACCACACGGCTGAGGTGGTCTTCGAAAGACGGGGTGGTAAAAAAAGCGACCTCGCGTATACAGACAATTTCAGGGCTAGTGTTTTGGCTTTGCTTCGAAACTGCGACCTCTACTTCTACCTAAATTTCGCATTCTTTTTTTCTGCGATACCGCTATCGCATGTCATGAATCGGGACAACTCCGGATCCTCCCATTCTCCTCTCATAGAGGCCAGCCGCTAGCTCTTTACAATTGCCTTCGTAAACCTTCCCCTTGAATCTTGAGCAGGCTGCTCTCTTCCGGCGTCGGACTTTAACTGTGAGTGTCGTTCTCGCTTAACCAAGGTTAGCCCGCTTATTGGTCGAGGCCAGAGAACTTTGCTTGGCGACCGTGGTTTTTGATAAATGTACGGAAACAGTTGTCTTGTCGCGGCTCTACACGAAGACTTTCAGAAAACTGCACGCTAAGAGACGTCACCGAACACAGTCCAAATACACAATACAAAAACACAGTTCGTAAACAGTAATTATAAGCCCCTGAGTTGCCCAGAGTCCTCACTTAGGTCAAGTGCCTGCTCATCATTCGTTTCTTCGAGCTCGAGTTTAAGCGAGAACAATTGCTTAGCACAGATCGCACAATGTGGAAGACCGAAATATCGGCAACTTGTGCTCGCACTGACCGTTTCCTCTGTCCCAGGGAGGTCCATGTTTTCGACACTATGGTAAGCTCGATAGGCAACTAATCGTTATGCGCAGAACCTAATATGCAGAACACGACCCTCATCGACGCTGAACTCTGCCGCGAACGGGACTGCGGTGTACGCCACATTTTCCCGGTCGACGTCGTCTTCGTGGCCCACAAGGAGGGCCCACTTCATTGGTGGAACGATCACTTCGCGCCAGGAGTCGAAGGAGTGCACTACCCGGACAGACGGGACATCGATGAAAGCGAGAAAACGGTGCAAAAACGTCACCTGAGCGAGCTTATACGGCACCACGCCAGCGACATGATGCTTGGTCCAGGCGCGCCGGAGATCGGCTGGAACGCGATCCGGTTTAAAATGGCCAAGGAGTCTCATACGTACCCAAAGCCGAAGGAGCTCAAACGATTCAAATCTCTCATCGCAGGTCGGTTAAATGCCATCATTGACCAGTAGGACTCAGGTGGAAATGCTAGGAAAGTTCCGTTTTATCAGTACGGCTCATTTTAGTAAGCTTTTTTTAGAACAATTAAGCTATAAAGTAAACATTTGCCAGGTTGGTAACACACCCGTGGCATTTGTATTCTACCCTCCTCCAACCAGACTAAATATCTGCGATCGGTATCCGTACATTTTAGAGCGGCTAAAACCCGCCTGCGAATTAGCCCACGACAAAGTGAAAATCTACGGCAGGGTGTTCGCACATCTCATGTTCGATCGCGTCTACTTCGAAGCTGTGAAGGAAAGCGGAGTCGAAGACTTTGACGACAGCTTTCCCCTGCCGCTGATTCCTGCTGGACTGCGCCGCAACGCCCGGGCGCAGTGGATTGCCGACTTCGCGGCTCTGGTCGCCTACGCCGAAGATCATTCGGAAACGGCTTACCGCAGATCGGACCCGTTTAAGCACGGCAATGAAACGACGAAAACTAACGTGCGGAAAGCGAGTCCTGTTTTCGTGGGTCGTCGAAGCAAAGCGACCGACGCGAATAAGAGGCTGGCAGACGAGAATGCGCGGATGGCGGCGAAACTCGAGCGCATGAAGACGACCTTGAAAGTACTCATGTCAAAAGTTGCGGCGAAGACGCAGCAGTCGGCGGATGGCAGCGATAAAGACTTTGTAGAGCACCTGCGTTCCACCATCTCTGCGCTGCTGCAACGTTTGTCGAATACGCATGACAATCCCGGTAAGATTTTCCAGCCCACCCTCCAGTTATTTGTATGTAGGAGCTGGAGGATCGAAGCCGCTGCGAAGCCGCAATTGAGAACAAAACGAGTTTTTTGGAAGCCCCGGAGCTCGGAATTGTGACCCAACAGTTCAGCTCCTGCTCGGGAAGGAAATCGAAAATACTGTGTAAAAAATTTTGACATAACTGAAAATTTTTAAGAGTTTCTCGGAATATTAGAAAACCGCTTTGCGTCAGGCAAGGTTCAAGGCATCAAATTTCACAAACAAACTATCTAATTTAGAAAGTGTACTTTTTGACGCGGAGTATTATAGCCAACTCTGCTTTTTTAACATCGAAACGACATGAGAAAAGAAAAGTTTAGGCAGTGTGAATGCGTCTGCCCCTGAAGACAGCACCCCGGAGCTCGCGATGCTGACGGAGCAGCTTGAAAAGTTGGAGCAGAGCAACGAGCGCCTGCAGAACGAACTGGTGGAACTGCGCAAGCAGCTGGCTGACGCCCGACTGCAGAAGAAGACAGCCGAGAAGGGCAAAAACTGACGTGTTTCCGTCCACCGAGGCTTCAATATGTTTCCGTATACTTGCTCATCACGCTTACCATGTTTTTAGCGATCAAATGTATCAAACTTCAGTAAAATTGGTCGTGGCACCCTCGTACGACAACTATCCGATAGTGTCAATTACATCGGTTTTGCATTCCATTTCGCGTGTCCCGTTTGTCGAACAAACATGTTTGTTTTCGTAGCAGTCGGACGAGAACTCTCCGACAAGGAGACCCAACAAAAAATCAGGGTATGGCAACAGGGCCTGCTAAGCAAAGCAAAAATCAAAGACAACTCAGGAAAACAATGTTTACTTGCGTGGACGGCAATAAAACAAAGTTAGCGCATGTCATCGTGTATGATTAGGCTTCGCGAGAGATAGATCACATTGTTGTCTTGCTCTCGCACCTTACAGGACGACATTCTCGTAGAACGGACTCGCTCTACATGTGCAGTCAGCAACTGCAACAGCATAGCATGTATATCCTTATGTCGCGCAGAGTGAACTTGGTATCATACATGGCGCAGTCGAACAATACATCTTTGAAGTCAGCGATGAGCACAAGAATGTTGCTCCTCCTCGGGTTTGCTCTTTAGATTTTCGGGATCCCCTACATGGGGAGAATGACTGATCTATAGTTCGAACATGATGTTCAGAGCTAACACTTGCACATACCCGACCGTTCACGAATCGACCGGGTTTTGTTCACGAATCGACCGAATGTTCACGACTCGACCGTTCACGGATTGACCGTTCACGAATCGACCTATACTCCGCTCGGTACAGGCGAAGAGTCATCGCCAGTCTCCCAACAAGATGAGCTAAACGAGTTTGTGCGTTTTCATCACCAACGAGACCAATTAACTGGTCTCCTTTTTTATTGTCCGCATTACACCGTAACGCAACAGCCGCCAGCCGTTGCGTTACTGCTGGTTTCCCTGCTTTCGTATCTGGACAAGCTGTACCACATCGGTTGCTCACTTAGGGGCTCGTTAGCAGGCAATCTTCCCGCAGCTCATTTTCTGGTGTAGTGGCTCTACGGGTTTGGTTGATTCCTCGCGCGAGGTTTTATGTTAGCAGCAGAGTCACCAAGGAGAAAAATAGTCGGCGCTTTCACTGGAATGGAGATGGAGGACCCGTGTCATCGAAAACAGTAGGTCCCCTTAGCAGCTATCGGACAATGCCTTCTGGAGGCAATTTTACGTCGTTGACCGATCAGTTTCGCGCAAGGAAACCTCGCGAGAGGAAACCACATATTTTCGTGGCCAGCGTTGGACGGATTTTTACAGGAGATCGAGACCGGCTGAAGTTGTGCCCAGTGTTTTGACTTGGCTAAAAAGTTCCATTTCAACTTCTACTTCTACCCGGCTTAAGTGGCAAGCAATCGGACGATTTGACGGAATTGCCGAGAGGATTGAGAGTCTAAATAGTTCTACTTATACTCCACTTTACTTCTTCTACTTCTACCCTGTTTAAGCTGAAACTGAAACTTCTACCCTGCCTAGGCTGAGACTTCTTCTTCGAACTTTTACTTCTACCCTTCCGAGTCTAAATAATTCTACTTATACTCCACTTCTACTGGTACTCTTTGGGCAAAAATGGTTGAATGCGTGTGTTTCGGAGTAAATCGCCCCAGTACCAACGATGCTTGAACGAGGTCGCAAACTTCTACCTACTTCTTCACAGTGCACGATACAAACTTCTACTTCAACCTCTACTTCTATTCGGCTTAAGTGGAAGCTTCTACTTCAACTTTTACTCCTACCCCGCATAAAGCTACGTTCACAATCACTGACTGTCGCAGTTTCTGTCGCAGTTTTGACTGTCGCAGTTTCTGTCACAGTTCGCAAAAAGTCACAGTTTTGTTCACAATCAAAACCAAAACTACGACAGTTTTGGGTCGAGTGTTCACAACCAAGCCCGACCCTCGAGTTGATTGTGAACACGTGTGACTGGCGCTGAAACTGTGACATCAGTCACACTTTGACGCATTGCGATTTGCATCAGTCACACTTTCAGCGACACTGCGTTCACAGTCAAACCGAAACTGTGACAGAAACTGCGACAGTCGGTGATTGTGAACGAGGCTTAAAATGAAACTACTACTTCTACTTCTACCGTGAGTAGAAGTAGAAGGAGAAGAAGAAGTGGAAGTTTGGGGTAGAACTCAAAACACTGGTTGGGACCTCGACTGTTTTGTACCAACCTTGATACCAGATGCAGTAATCGACCGAAATTTCTAGAATGACGCTGGCGCTTCTGTCGCTTGACAAAAACAACGCTTCGAGGTGGACGCAGCCGATGATCGGGCATTGCAGGGCCATAAGTGCTGGGTGGCTGCTGGGCCGGGATGGAATTCGGATTCGGCTTCGATTTTCGGTGTTTCATTCTCGGTCAAAATGTGCGGAAAACCATCTTTAAGAACGCTTTGGACAGTAAATTTGCCGCCACAAAATGGACTCGGATTCGGCTGCGATATTCACCCTTTTGAATTCGGATTCTGCCTTAACTGTTGAGTTCGTTTCCGGAGCCGAGAGAAACCCAGCCCTAGGGAGTATGGGATGTCGACGCGGAGAATGTTCCGGTACCTGTACAGTTCCCCCTTCAGCGTTTCAGTAGGACCCTCGTAAGTAATTCTCCGCAGACAGAATAGCAATAGCTAAAGCGTGTGAAGACGTCAACAAGTTAATCCTCACCATCGGTGATAATCAGCGTAAAATTTCCTTGGTGACGCCTGCGGCGGTCATGACCGAAACCAATCGAAACCGACCTTTGACCGGAACGGAAACCAGAACTGACCCCCCCCCCCCCCCCCCCCCCCCACCCC